>LPNX011173541.1:239378-302930 GCA_001517045.1 Pseudotsuga menziesii
AAGAAGAGAGGGAGTTTTAGGGTGGAATAAAAACGACCACCTCTTCTCTAAAATAAATGGACAACCCTAAGGTCAAAGAACACTCAGGAGTTGCATGTTGTGAGTTGAGACCATTAGTGGGTTCTTTGAAAATTGAAACAAAATCTCTTAATTAAATTAATTTACATTAAGACTTATTGCCAATACCATAAGAATGGCTGCCTCAAGAATTAAAACTCTTGTGTTAATAAAAATTTTAAATAAAAATTTAAAAATATTGCATTTTGTATTTTTATTTCTTTACCATTCCGTTTTTTATAAATTTAAATTTTTTTAGATTAAGGTGTCAGAGATTACTACTTATAGCAAAAAAAATGAAATAAAATTACTACTTATAGCAAAAAAATGAAATAAAGATTAAAAAATAACCTATATTAAATTGTATAAAAAATTCAAAATAACAAACTATATTCTATCTACATATAAATAACAAAAAACTAAAAATTAAAAACAAATTAGAATTTAGTATTTAATATAAATAATAATTATTGGAAGGAAGTTGTTATCTCAACCACGAATAACTTTAGCCAACACAAATTAAAGGACCATGCCAACATTTGTAGTGTGAGGATTCGATATAATCGCCTTGTCATGGTGAGAAGAAAACTCATGAAAGTTGGAGCCTTGGAGTTCTGAGTTTTGTACACTTTTTAAATGCTTCTTTATTAGTATAAATACTCATAGTACAACATCAAATAAAGACTCTTGGTACTAGATTAGATGAGCGCAACAAATGACAAATATTTTTTTTTGTTTTTTCATTAATTTTTATTTATGATAAATAAAGTGAATACCAAATAAAAATATATAAATTTGTATTTTAAAAATTCAAAAAATAATTTTAATTTTATAGAATATATAGTTTAATATTTTATTTTCTATAAAACTTTTGAAAACTATGGAAAAATATTTTGCAATTTCTATATTAATTAAAAGCCAATTAAAGTTTACTAGAAACCAATTACTATATACCCTACCCTCGAGAACTATAATAAGAGCACTCTTGTAAAAGCTGAAAAATTAAAGAATCATGCAATGCATATGTAAACCTTATGTGGCTTTGCTAAACACTCATTGATATGTGTGGCAAGAGGAAACCTTGAAAATAAAGTTATGTGCAATGACTGAAAATTAAGAAATTGTGCAGATGCATATATGAACCCTCTTTGGGTTTTAGTAAACACTCATTGATATGTGACAAAAGATCTTGAAAATAAAGTTGGTTTTGGTAAATACTCATTGATATGTGTGGCCAAAAGCGATCTTGAAAATAAAGTTATGTATACAAAGGGAGGGCTTAATGGAGTCTTTTAATTAAGCCTTAAATTTATGTTCACCCTGTTGTTATAAAATTTTACATACAGGTGCATCTGCATATAAAATAAATATATAGAATATGTAAAAGTAGATAAAACTCTGAATTTATATATATTTTTAATGCAATATTCAATGACAAGGGTTGTCATTTTATAAGTACACATTAAAGGAGTAAACACATTAAATGATTATATATATTTTTAAAGGCAAGGAGTTAACATGTATTTGTTTTTATTAATTTACATGTTTGATTCTCTTATTTAGCGAGAGGGTTAGCTTAAATGGCCATGAGCTAGTGTAATTTCTCCCAAATTTTGGGAGGTCATAGATTTAACTCTTGATTTTCTCAGTGTTAGGTTCTGTAATTATGGTTGATGATTTACTTTGTTTACCATCCATAGATTATGGGGAAGTACTTAGTAGGTTTTTTGTGAGGCTTTTCTTGGATATATGTGTGTGTTTGGGTGTTTTGTAATTAGGGTTGATGATTTACTTTGTTTACCATCCATAAACTATGGGGAAGTACTTAGCAGGTTTTTTGTGAAGTTTTTATTGGATATATATATATGCTCTATTGTCAAAGCATCTTTTAGAGATGATGTCATTGATGAATGACTACTCATAATGTCTTATTTGATAATTTGTTCTCTTTGTTTGAATATGGGTCTCTCTCTCTCTCCTTTTGGCGCTCTAATTTGTGATTTCAACTGTCTAGTTTCATCATTTATCAAGATTTTGTGTTTTGTTTTTTTCGGAATGACTAATTCTAGGAAGAAAACTACATCCATTCAGCTAGCTCTAAGTCCAACATTTTAATAAACTTTTTCGACTAGATAAATTAAAAACATACACACTGTCACTTTATTTAACAAGTATAAATTTCAATTAAATTAAGTCTAATTCCAACATTTTAATAAACTTTAAAAAATGAGAACTGCATTTATTTAGCTAGTTCTAAATCCAATGTTTTAATAAACTTCTTCAACTAAATAAATTAAAAACATACACATTGTCACTTTATTTAACAATATAAGTTTCAAACGAAATAAGTCTCATAATTCTTTTAATCATCTTTGTTGGACTACAATTTTGTGCTTTTCTCCTCACATAAAATTCCGCTATGCTTTTGAATGTTTGCATATTCTCATGGTTTTCTCTCTCGTGTGGGTTTGTTTCCAGGTTGTTATGCTATTCTTTTGTTTCAAAAAAAATACATTTGTTAGTTTTTGTGATTTTACCTCTGTGTTTCTATGACATATTTTATTTAACTTTTAAAATGTGTCTTTTTTTATTCTATGCACATTTTCTCATCACATATTTTTTGAAAATAAATGGCATTTCTTTATCTATTTTGTTTATTTTTGTGTTTTTCTTGTTAGTGTCTTCGTTCTTTTTCTCCATAATTTTATTGTCTTTGGGTTTCTTTCTGAGTTGTGCTTCAATTTGAAACATTTTCAACCAATTGTTGTGCCCATATACACATTATATTTTTGTATGTATGTTATTTTGTTTGTAAGCTCATAATGCCCCATCACTTTATTAGTTGATATTACTCATACTAATGAAGCATCACTAAGTTAGTACTATTTTGGTTGAGAGGTGTTATTATCGTAATTGTATTAAAAGGCATACCCCCTAACTTATAAGAATTTATCTTATTATCAATATAATAAAAAACAGTTACTCATTTGAGTACCAATTTCATAGAGATGTCTCTTATTATTTAGGAAGGAATTGTGGGTGCATTTCAACCTTGAATGTAGGTGTCATTTGTGACTCTTTGTCTCTCTTATTTGACTTTATGTTTGTTTATTGTTGAATTAGTTCCATTGCAATAATTGGACACTTCAAGTTGGTATTAAAGAAGTTGATTTTGTTACTGTTTATTTAAAAACAAGAAAGAAAAAAAATAAAAAGTTAGAGATAATAAAAAATATAGGGTTGCAACGCTCAAATTGATCTTTGAAACTTCTTTATACATATTTTACAACAACCAATTGATATGGTTTCTTTTAAAAAAAAAGTAATTTCCCTCAAATTTGGTACTATGACCAAAATATTATATTATATTGCAACTATTTTTATAGTATATATGAGTTTGACTATTTTTCTAATTTTAATAGGTTAGTACATGTACTTTAGGTTTGATTCTATCATTAAAAAATGCATCTTAACTTTTAAATGGATTATATATTTGATTTCAAATTCTATGGAAGAAGTTATGGTTATTTCTAGTTGGGCATGAAGTATTGAAATTGTTGCAAAATAAGTTCATTAAGTAGGAGAAGAAGATAAGGTCGCAACTGATATGGTGAGGAAAACTAAACTAGTTCAATGAATAAATATTTAAAATAGATATGCAAGTATAAAAGAAATCTATATAGAAATATATTTGAATAATGAGCAAGAAATTATATGATAAATACAATGATAGGGCCCTTATATACAATCTTAACCGGCACCTTTAATGATTGTTTACAAGGGTTGTGTCTCTTGAATAATAATAATTGTTATAATAACTATATAATAATAATTATTATTATTATTATTATTATTATTATTATTATTATTATTATTATTATTATTATTATTATTATGACATTGTTGTCTCCTTAAAAATGCTTTGACCTCAAAGCTTAATTATTAGAAAAACTTCTCCTTAACTTTCGTTCTAGGTCGTAATGTATTTTCATGATCTTTTGTGCTTGTAATTGTGACACTTAACGACACATGACGATATGTTCTTCTAAGTGTTGAATAAAATTAGCGAATGGTAAAAGGATCAGACCACCCTAATTCAATTTTCTCTTGCCCGATATGATGACAACTTTCTTGATGTTGTTTGTTATAATTGGGATGATGATGAGGTGTCTTAATCTCTTGTAAATCTTGATTATTTTTTATGATTCATATGGATATGTGTTGGTTTCTATCTCTGGGGTTTGAAATTTTTAACTAGAAGATTCTCTATTTCAATTGGTACAGTCATTGTTTCTTTATTAATCATTGATTCTTTACTTATAAGTTGTTCTAACTTTTTGTTTGTGATTTCTTCTCATTCTTCAGCTTCTCTGATAATTTCTTGATAAGAGCTTGATTAGTTTGTTCTAATTTCTAATCCCCTTGTTCTTATCACTTGATCGTTGATTTGTGCTAGTAAATTTTGGTTATGATCTTTGAAGTGAGAAATTTATGTCGTTTCTTTGTAATTCTCCTTCAAGATATTGCCTTTTTCTTTCTTCATGGTGTTTTTGTATTCTCTACATGGTGTTTAGTTTGAGATAGTTATACCTCAACAATGGTAAGGTTATATCCTATATTTGAAAAAGGGAAGTGTAAAGTTAAAGTTAAGGATTTGATATTAAATAGTTATTTAATATAAAGGTTAATGAGACTAATTAAAAGAAAAAAAACATTCACGACATTCAAGTTTAATAAAATAGGTATACTAAAAAGGAAAAGGGTGAAATTTTTAAGGACTACAAAAGATGATTATATATATATATATATATATATATATATATATATATATATATAAAGTGTATACTTCATTAACATAGAAGATTATCAAAAATATATATAAAGTGTAAGTTTCAAGGTTTAAGTGAAAAATAGTTATTTAAAATGATTTAAACTTTAGTACTAGGTTAAAAAAGAAAAGAACGAAGTAGTGAACCATGATGGAGAAGATTTTCTTGGCAAAATGTCTCTTTTGTGCAGATGAAAGAGAATATCCACAAGGGAAAAATGGAAGTTGCCCCTGCTCATATTGTAGAAAGATGTTTACCTTAATAGAAAATCAAGGTAACACGCATTGGAAAATAAAAGTAAAAGAATTAAAAAACAAACTATCTCAATATCAACAATACAATAAGAAAGAGAGAGAATACAAAAACTATCTCAATATCTCTATGGTGTTTTTGTATTCTCTTCATTAACCTTTATATTAAATAACTATTTAATATCAAATCCTTAACTTTAACTTTACACTTCCCTTTTTCAAATATAGGATATAACCTTACCATTGTTGAGGTATAACTAAGTAATGGAAAAGTCACTTTTTCTCTCTCCAAAAAGAAGTTCCATACTTTATATTGAAAGCATAAATATTACAAATAATCTCAAACAACTCAAATATAGCGAGCATTCAAAAACTCTTCTCCACATCCTTCAGAAAAATAGACTAGTAAATCCAATAGTCTTCTTACATATCCACCTCAAATTTGACACAAATTACATAGAAGCATAGTAAAAAACCTTCACTTAACATAAATGAGAATATCTTAAAGTCTCTTTAAAAAATGGAAACAACCTTTCAAAACAACCAAAAACTGAAGCAGCGTTCCTAAAACTATATACTAAAAAAAGACCAATAAAATTGCCTCTTCATTTCCAGTGAGCAGAAAGAGTGCCCTCTGAGACCACATTAGTACCACATATCTCCTCGTGATTATAACCTTCATTCAAATTCAATGCTTGCTTGGATAACCTATCTGCTTCCCCATTGTATTCTTTATAAATGTGCTAGGATTTCATCTCTGCAAATTCTACCTAAAGCCTTCTTATTTTTTCCTTCCACCCTTCAAAAGCATCCACCTAAAATTGACATTTTTGGAGAGCCTAATCAATTATTACTTTGGAATCTCCAACCACCTGCAAGTGGTCAATATGATTAGTTTAAGCAAAGTAAAAAAGCCCTCATAGATCAAGTAATTCACCACAAGTATTGGTTCCCTTGCCACAATTCATCTTAAGACTAAGAACATATAAATCTCTTAGTTTTAAAGAGACGTGAGCTCCACATATTGTTCCATTATCCTAAGAAGCACCATCAAAGTAACCTATTGGCAAACTATTTGAAAAACAAGAAGCTCTAGCAATTATATCTTGGCTTTCTCCTTTCACTTTAAATGGTAAGAGTTGCTACTTAAGATTTGTTTGTATATCTCCTACCCTAGGTTGTCACTACTTTCTCCTACCCATTTTACAATAGGTTGTTTTTGTTTACATCTACGACAACTAATTTTGGCAATGTTTGTATCTCTGGATATATCTTACACCATCTGAATATGGAACATCTATACAAGATAGATTATCATAATGTAAAATGAATTATCTTTCTAGAAGGATACCAAAAATACTGCTTTATATGTAAGGATACCATAGCCAACGAACTATATGGCTTTTGACTTAATACAATTAGAGTTGTTAATTTTTTTTCCATGGAAAAAAAAATTTGTTTGTGTATAATAATTAATTGGCACTTTATATAAAAGGCCACGATTTCAAATGAAAAGTCACGACCTTACTCTTCACTCAATTGTGAAAGTATATGTATGAAAACAATTCATTTTTTCTCTTTTAACCTTGAATTTGTTCAGCCACAAATTTGAATAACTTTAATACTTTAAGTGAATTTCCTTTTAGTTACTTCTTTTTCACTTTTTAGTTACCTATTATTTTTCACTTTTTACAAATGGATATTTTTTAATCTTCTTTGTACATAACTATTTTTTTCGCTCTTTAATTTTTTATGCTTCCCTTTTCTTAATCTTCTTACTACATTACTATTTTTATCCTCTTTTTCCTTCTTTATTCTTCTTTTTCCTTCTTTTTTTACGTTTACATGGAATATTTTGGCATGATGAGCAAATAGTCTTTGAGTCAACTTCTTTAGTGTAGTATATATAATTGTTCTTCAATAGAAGTTTTGAACCAAAAAATTAAATTTTTTTATGGCCAAAAGCCTTAATATGGTCAAAGACCAGTTCAAGGAAATACTAAAAAAGTTTGTTGGGCCAGGAGCCAATAAAGAGCGAAAACACTATGATACCATTGATGTTAGGATAATTGTAATCATCCATTGGCCATCATAGTCTAAATGTCAGTTTCCTAGCTTAGGAATATGTTGTCACTTCATTAGTTCCATGGAGAAGTTATCTGGAACCCACCTGCCACTTGATGCACCACTTTGCATGAGATTAGGAGCTCCAGAGACCAATCCCTAGATTTTAGGAGCCCACACTGAATCATGGAGTCCCACCATCAGTTCACCCTAGTCTGTGTTTAGTTGTGCTCTTATGGGCCACATTCAATTCACCTTAAGTTACTCTAGTGCCCCTTTTGCATGATTTAAGGAGATGGGCGCCTTTGCTCACCTACCTTGGTCAATTAACTAATTGTGAGGTGTTTTAGTTATCCAGAGTTAATCTAGTGAGTCTCCAGTGGTGATTTTTCTACAGTTAGTGATTTCTGGAGTCAGTCCAAGTCATGGGATTCGAATCACTCCTAGAGGATTTGAATTATCTCTATTGTATCATGAATTTGTTTCATACAGATCAATGACTATTCAATAATGGTTATGTTGTAAAAAGTTTACCTCTTGTCTGAATAATTTCACCATGATTATTTGATAATTCTAGCTCTGAAATTCTTCCTCATTCATTCTTCTTTCACTGTGAGGTTCAAACCATCCTAATGATCATGTGGCTTTGATAATTTTACATGGTATCAAATCTTGGTCAGGCCATATTTTCAATCCTTAGATACTTCCATTGATGCACCAGAAGCAACTGGGTTCCACATAAATCCTGACACCTTTATTGCTCCCTCTGTATTTATCCAGACAAATCTAGCCAAGTGTGAAGCACCCTCATAATGTGTTCATTGTCGAAGTAGAGTGTGGTTGATCTGTTTTACCTTTGAATTGAGAGTTTTATGTAGGTTATTTGAAGAATTTAAAAGAATTGTGTTGCTCCTAAAGCTGCAAAGTGGAGAATTCAACATCCTTGACACCAAGGATCCTCACACCCTTCAATTACCTGGATTGGAGGGGAGATATGCAAATTGTGTTGTGCAATAAAGGTCTGTATAGGGCCACAATAGGCAAGGAGGTCGAACCCCAACATCCTTTAGATAAATCAAAGTACCTGAACAAATTGGATGAAGCCTTTGGTTTCATGTGTATTCATATCTCGAGGGAGTTTCTCCTTCACCTTGATGGATTAAAAACATTGAGGGAAGTATGGTAGAAGATCGAGTATCTGTTTGGAAAGCATGATGGGATGAGAGGCCACATTTTGGAGAATGAATTGATTTCTCTTCAACCCAACAATTTCAAAACCATCCAACAGTTTTTCTCCAAATTCAAGCCTTTGTTCATGCAGTGTAAGCAATGTGGAATTGGCAAGAAGGATAATAAGCAACTAATACTCTCCATTCTAAGCAAGGTTGGATCTGATTTTTTGTATTTGTGTCCACCTTCCACTCTAGGAGACTAACAACCCCAAACTGGAAAATTCCCTTGCTTGATGCATTCACTAAATCCCTCATTCAAGAACAAAATAAGTTGATTCAGATGGGAGTTCTAGAAACCTCCAAGAATCAAGCTCTTCTATATGGGGAGACCAAGAATGCGCAAGAAAAGGGGAAGCGGAAAGGGAAGGATAATAGATATACTAAGTTCAAACCAAAAGAGGAGTTTGATCCACTAGATGGAGCCTCAGGTTCCAAGAAGGAGAAGACTAAGTGTTCCTATAGTAAGAAAACAAACCATTCACAGAAAGATTGTATGAAGAAAACTATAGATCAAATGGCCATAATTCTCAAACAACAACATATTTCCCTCCCATAAGGCGTAAGGAAGACTGATATTGAAATCAAGACTAGTGATCATGAGAGATGCCATGCATTGAAGGATGGATTTTCAAAATCCCAAGCCTTCCTCATTGATTCAAGAGCCTCCAACCACATGGTTTCCTCCAAATCTAACTGATGGTCCAAGTATTCACGTGGGAGATGATACTCAAATCCAAGCTGAAGGGAAGGGTACAATAAAATTATAACATGGAGTGTTCAAAGTTGTCCTATATGTTCCCTCCTTAGCAGCAAATTTGTTATCTATTTACCAGATGACACACACTGGTTTGCCAAAGAAAGTTGTTTTTGGACCTGACTTAGTTGAGATATCAGATATATCTACTGGGAATTTGATAGATAAAGGTGTTGCAAACCATGCCTCCAAGGCATATGAGTTCTCACATTTTTTCCACACTTAGATCTAGTGCAATATCTACAGCTAGTTAAAAGGGAAGGTAAATCTATTCTACCTAAGCCATTTGTATATGATGATGTTTCTTATGATGATTTAGAATTTGAGGTTGAGGACCAAGTTGAATCAGATATTGATATTGAGGATGAAGTTCAAATAAATCTAGATCCAGATCTAGTCCCTATTCCCAATCCTAGGCCTAAATGGGCTCATAAATCCATTGAGGTTGTTGGGAACATGGATGGAGATTCATCTAACAAAAGGAGAACTAGATCTCAGATTCAAGATGAGAACCTTACGTTATGTCATACAGATCCACTTCTCCCAAAGAGGTGTTATAAACTCCCATAGAGGTGCTACATGATGGTGAGGTCTGATCCACAGTCCTACAAAGTGTCTAGCCATGATCTACCAAGCCAGGAATCCATGAATAAGGAATATGAGTCACTGCAGAACAATGAGACATTGCATCATGTCTCTCTTCCTTTAGACAGAAGAGACAAAAGTGTCTTTCTACATGATAAATTGGAAGAAGATATCTACATGGAACAGCCTAGGGCCCAGGGTTACATTGATGATTCGTCCTTGGTATGCAAGCTGAGGAAACCATTGTATGGGCTCAAACAAGCCCCTAGGGCATGGAATCCCAATTTGAACTCTTCCATATTGGTACAGAGGTTCGAAAGGTACAAGTATGATTATAAAGCAACAACATCTATTTTCCTATCCGGCATCATATGTAATATCCCTTATATGATGTACAGATAAGAATATTAACTTGCTGCAATTTTTTTTTTTAATTTAAAATTCTGAAATTGAATTAATTCACACAAAGCCTTCTCGGACTGGGCAAATCAGGGATTCCTTCTGGGAAATTTTGCAAGCAAAAGGAGTGAGCAGTGGGCAGCAACAAAAGATGTTTCAGACATAGAATTTTCTCTTCCCTAACACATTTATATCTGATGCCATTTAGGTTTTAGAGTCCGCTCCGCAGAATCCTACTACCACGCTTCTGGGCAGTCAAACCGTGAAACTAGGAAGAGTAGTTCGATCTATTTCAACCAGAGGATTCTGGAAACTTGCAAAGGGTTGTTACAGCATTAATTTAACATAATAAACAGTTTTGGATAGTTTTCATAAGTTCTCGAAAGTTCTGAGTAGTTTTGGAGAAATGTTGGTTTTTTCGACAGTTTTGGCCTAGTTCAACCCGACGTAGTGGAGGATCCAAAAATGCATTACGGTCCCAAATAAAAATGGTTCTGGAGGTATGTAATGGAAGGTGGTTCTGTCAGTGACCCACAGAAACTAACAGGGTTCAGTTTGAGTTAGCATAACTCATTTTACATCAAATTTGGCAAGACTAGTCATTGAAAGCTAGCAATCTAGCTAGGGTCTTAATTTAAGCAGTTAATTCGTGTAAAATTAATTTATGAGATACATATGATTTATGAAAGAGATAAATAAAATCCCATTGAACATATAAAATCTCTTCAGACAGTCCCCCAACCTTGCATATTTCTCATAGCACTCAAATTCATCAATTTTCCCCCATACATTGATAAAATAAGCTTTTTTTAGGAAACTGAAGACAGAATTCTTTTTGGACAGATATGTTTCAACCTGATATAGATAAATTACAGATTAATATGCTGCTACAGATCAGAAATCATATACTAAACTGACCATTACAGGGAGACTCCAAAATAAAGGGGCAGGAGGCCAGAACATGACCGGCAAAAGTGGTTGTGAGCATAGGTGAAGCATGGGATTCACTGGATCTCAACCTGAATGTGATGGAGGCTGAAAATAAATCTGATCATACTTCAATGGCTGCAATGTAGCGCTCCATACCTGCAATAGAAGAGAAAGGGAGATGGAAGAGGAGGGAGGAGGGGTTTGGGGATCATCACCCAATGGTCTAAGGCACAACACTCAAAGAGTATGCTCACATAGCATAACCACAATATCAAATCATCCAAACTGAAGCAATGGGTTCAAATTCATCTTTTATAGAATTATGGATGACCTGCTTAGTAAGTTGAGGCCAATGGTGACCTGTGAGAGCAAGTCAACCCCATGGTGACCTAACCCTAGCCACAAAAGCACCCCCTTTAGGCAATTAGGAAAGTAGGACCATGTGGAATTTTTTCCAAGTCCAAATCATCTTTCACAATTAGAAACTGCGCCCTCCCTTAGTCAAAAGATGCCTCTTTTAAGTTATGGCAGCTTTCTGCTTTTCCTGGGTCATAAGGAAACTTTTTCTTTCCTTCAAAAACTTTCCTGCTTTTCCCTCTATCTTCTTTTTACTTCTTTTAGGCAACTTCCATTTATTCTCCTATTTTCTTTTGTCACGGACTTTCTTATTTTTACCAAGGCAAGTTGACTAGCTTTCCCCATTGTGCCCTCCCGACATGGCAGCCTTAATTCCACATCATTATTGTGCATAATAAATAAAATTGATGAGATAAAATTAAATACATGCCTTAAAACAATTATTAGCAAAAATTTATCCTATGAGGAATAATTAATATCAATTTTGAGCCCCTAGGAACTTAGCATGGTCAACACTTTTTAATGGTCAATTTGAGGGGACATGACAGTCCTCCCCTCCCAAATCTGCTTCTCCTCAAGCAGAAGCACTCCGAAGTGCTGCAAATTTGTTCATCATGTAGGAGAAATGGAACATGAATCCATTTTGCAAAAAAAATTTGACTTTCTCTGTCAATCCATCCTATAAAGTTTTTCCAAAACAAGCAATGCCAGGGTCCCATTACTTGCATTGCACCCTCTTCAATGAGAATGACTTCCCACACAAATTATCAAGCAAATTTATTCTTGGATCCCATTTCCTCAACTGTAAGTATGCAAACATTAGAATCCACCATACAAATTTATCATCACAGGAAATGACATTCATGTTATGGAAATCATACAACTGCACTGAAAACTAGAAATTCTCAATGCAAAGTTGGAAATCTGTCAGACTTCCCCACCCAACATAAAGTTCCTTATGTGCTTGATGCACATCAGCATTGAATCTCACAATTATGTTGCTGCAAATACATAGGTGTGAGTCTAATGTCCAACCCCAATGAGTATAGGCATCATTCAAGCAACAAGGATGCCCAAACTGCTCACAATAAGATGATGCATCACAACTATCTCCACAAATGCAAGTAGGAAAAATAAATAAGTGTCCCATCATCCAATCTGAGAGGGTATTGACACTCCAACCAAAAGTTCCATGTGAACACTTCCAATGGATCAACTCTCTGCCACTGGTCATAGGGTACAAGAATCCATCCAACTTTGTGTATTTCCTCCACCAAGACCACTTGATGCAAGATGTTTTTCTCATCAATTCCTCTTGGCAGTTTGACTGCTCAGCTGCCTTCCACTGCTCATGAGCAAAAAAAATTCTGCAAGAAGACTCCATGTGTGACATGTAATCTTCCACCCAATCCACATGTGGTTGAATGGTAGCAAGTGACAACAATATGTTCATATGTGGCTGATGTAAGGGTGATGGTGCATTCCACAAGTCATCACGAATACTATAGGAAAGCCTCTAGCTCTTCCTGTTGCACCACCAAGGAAAATTCCTTCTCCCAAATTTCATTCTCTCTTGATGAGGATGAAATAGAAGTGTGGGTAGAACTGTGAATCATATATCTGCAATACTTATCCACCCAACTTATGGCTGCCCCATCTTCATCCTCATATGAATCTCCCATGGGGAAGAGATTCTTTTCAGGAAACAATTCTATTTTTTTCTATAAAAGACCAAGTGCTTGGTTCTCATCAAACTTGTCTATACAGTCCTCAAACACAAAAAAATCAGAATGCACCTCATGTGCATGTGTATGGAATGTATCCAATTGCTGCAAATTAAATCCTTGTGGCTGCCCACATGCCAAGGCAATGTCGGTCACAACAAAAACTTTATTGCAGAAATTAAATTCTTCATCTCCCACCTTCTTCACTTTAAAGGTGTCTCTATCCACCCAATCAATGAATGAATAAGGAATTTTATTGCTAATCCATAAGTAATGTGATCAGCCATCTTTATGGTAGAGAAGAACACTTCATCCTTCCTCTCAACCTCAATGAGTGCTTGGCTAATATTCTATTCCTCGTATCTTTTTACAAGCACCTGCAAATTACGTGCATCTCATGATCCACCATCTCATGAGATTCCTCCCTCTGTTCAAGAATGCAATCATCCTTGTGAATATGGCTGAATGGTGTGTAGGAGTGTAGGTAAAACCTTTTCAACTTTTCATGAAGTTTCTCTATCTCCATATTGGATTCTTGGAGTGTGCATTGAATGCTCTTCAAGGAATCTTGGGTGGTCAATAAATCTTGTGTGAGCTTGCAGATTTCTTCTCCATCCTTCAAGGATGCTCCATGCAACACATCAGAAACCTCAATCAAATCATCTCTATCAGAAAGCAATTTTAAGAATTCTCCTTGTATAGTAGACAATGCCTTCTACATCTCCTCCTTGGATTCAAGAGAAGATTGATCTTCCAATGAAGCAGCTATCCAACACTAGTGTGCCACTGAAGAATGTGTGTCTTGGAGAAGGTGTAAAGCCTTTTGAATATTATTTTCATCCATTTTCAAAGACCAAGGAAATGAGTGGGGCTCTTGAGGAAAATCACCCCCTTCTTCTTTCCTGTGATTTTCTTGCTGTGACTTGTACTGCTCTTTATGAATCTTTCTTTCTGTTTTCTCACCTGCAAGACTAGATGGCTCATAGATCTCCACAATGGTGATATTGGGATTGGGATTCTCAATGAGTTCAAGCCTCTCCTCTGATGTGGATGCAACTTCATCATGCTGTAAGAGAGTCCAAAATTCATAACTTTTTGCATCCCTTTGCACCAGATTTTTCTCCTTCAGATTTCCTAGTTCACACCTAGCTGGTGGGGGCTTGTCTTCCACTTCATTGGGAAATTCAAATAATGAATTCAGATCTAATATTTCCTCTTCTTTTGGATTTGATCCAAAATATTCATTCATCATATTATCATCATTGAAAATATCACCCTTCTTTGCACTGATTGTGTGATCACCAACAGGGAAAATAGGACTGAATTTATCTCCCTCACAATTGGCCTTCGTTTTACAGTCCTCAAATGCAAAGGAAGAATTTTTATATTTACACAGATCAGATGGTTGTAGGTGTACAGGGCTGCTACAAAAATCAGAACTTTTATCATCCATGTTCTTAACATTACCATCTTTCTGTACATATACTTTGGTGGCTTGCTCCTCCACCAAATATTCTGGTTCACACCTGAGCGGTGTGGCCTTGTTTTCTTCTTCATTCTATGGCTCAAGAGGTGACCGTAAATATGATATGTATACCTCTTTTGGATCTGATCCAAAATATGTCTCACCACCCATACATGAGCCAAAACCTTGAGCAATGATCCGGATATCACCCACCAAGAAACTTGGAGTGCATTCATCTTCAACTTCTTCTCTTATGCAACCACCTTGTGGTGATTTGCACTTCACCTCTTGGATATCCGTGTCCACTTCATTTCTATTCTCCTCCAAGAAACTTGTGGCGTTTTCATCTTTAGTGGTACTCATGTCACAATATTTAGAAGCTCTTTTTGAAGGAAAACCAAACAAACTCTTAAGTCTTGAACATGTCAATGGCTTGGAGGAATATTCACCTTTGGTTCTATCTTCTTCTTCTTTTCTTAGAGAGTTGGAACAAATTGGTTCCTCTTTGGATAGCTTGCTACTCTTGAAATAATTCTCATAATCATGCTTGGGCCGAAATCCATACTTGAAATAAATATAATCTCCAAAAAAAATGTTTGCACAAATATTCCTACCCAACGCTAGATAGTCCTCATAGCAGTGAGACATGTTCTCACATGCTTCAATAATCTCTGTTAAGTTTTTCTTAACCATTGGAGAATCAGATCTGATATCTTCCCCATCTGATGTCCAATATTTTTCATCATATTCATGTTTTAGTATGCCTCCATCAACATAGAGGATTTCTTCTTCTTCATATCTTCTGCAGTATTCTTCATACTGCTCATCATAGTCATCCTCATAGTATGACATGGCTGCAAATTTATTCAGTGAAGGATTTCTTTCCACAAGATGATCCAAGGAAAGCGCTCTGATACCACTGTAATATCCCTTATATGATGTACAGATAAGAATATTAACTTGCTGCAATTTTTTTTTTAAATTTAAAATTCTGAAATTGAATTAATTCACACAAAGCCTTCTCAGACTGGGCAAATCAGGGATTCCTTCTGGGAAATTTTGCAAGCAAAAGGAGTGAGCAATGGGCAGCAAAAAAAGATATTTTAGACATAGAATTTCCTCTTCCCTAGCACATTTATATCTGATGCCATTTAGGGTTTAGAGTCTGCTCCGCGGAAACCTACTACCACGCTTCTAGGCAGTCAAACTGTGAAACTAGGAAGAGTAGTTCGGTCTGTTTCAACTAGAGGATTCTGGAAACTTGCAAAGGGTTGTTACAGCATTAATTTAACATAATAAACTATTTTGGACATTTTTCATAAGTTCTGGAAAGTTCTGAGTAGTTTCGTAGAAATGTTGGTTTTTTCGACAGTTTTGGCCTAGTTAAACCCGACGTAGTGGAGGATCCAAAAATGCATTACGGTCCCAAATAAAAATGGTTCTGGAGATATGTAAGGGAAGGTGGGTCTATCAGTGACCCACATAAACTAACGGGGCTCAGTTTGAGTTAGCAGAACTCATTTTACATCAAATTTGGCAAGACTAGTCATTGAAAGCTAGCAATCTAGCTAGGGTCTAAATTTAAGCAGTTAATTCGTGTAAAATTAATTTCTGAGATACATATGATTTATGAAAGAGATAAATAACATCCCACTGAACATATAAAATCTCTTCAGACGGTCCCCCAACCTTGCATATTTCTCATAGCACTCAGATTCATCAATTTTCCCCCGTACATTGATAAAATAAGCTTTTTTGAGGAAACTGAAGACAGAATTACTTTTGGACAGATATGTTTCGACCTTATATAGATAAATTATAGATTAATATGCTGCTACAGATCAGAAATCATATACTAAACTGACCATTACAGGGAGACTCCAAAATAAAGGGGCAGGAGGCCAGAACATGACCGGCAAAAGTGGCTGTGAGCATAGGTGAAGCATGGGCTTCACTAGATCTCAGCCTGAACGTGATGGAGGCTGAAAATAACTCTGATAATACTTCAATGGCTGCAATGTAGCGCTCCATACCTGCAATAGAAGAGAAAGGGAGATGGAAGAGGAGGGAGGAGGGGTTTGGGGATCATCACCCAAGGGTCTGAGGCATAACACTCAGAGAGTATTCTCACATAGCATAACCATAATATAAAATCATCCAAACTGAAGAAATTGGTTCAAATTCATCTTTTATAGAATTATGGATGACATGCTTAGTAAGTTGAGGCCAATGGTGACCTGTGAGAGCAAGTCAACCCCATGGTGACCTAACCCTAGCCACAAAAGCGCCGCCTTTAGGCAATTAAGAAAGTAGGACCATGTGAAATTGTTTCCAAGTCCAAATCATCTTTCACAATTAGAAACTGCGCCCTCCCTTAGTCAAAAGATGCCTCTTTTGAGTTATGACATCTTTCTGCTTTTCCTGGGTCATAAGGAAACTTTTTCTTTCCTTCAAAAACTTTCCTGCTTTTCCCTCTATATGATTTTTACAACTTTTAGGCAACTTCTATTTATTCTCCTGTTTTCTTTTGTCACGAACTTTCTTATTTTTACCAAGGCAAGTTGACTGGCTTTCCCCATTGTGCCCTCCTGACATGGCAGCCTTAATTCCACATCATTATTGTGCATAATAAATAAAATTGATGAGATAAAATTAAATACATGCCTTAAAACAATTATTAGCAAAATTTATCCTGTGAGGAATAATTAATATCAATTTTGAGCCCCTAGGAACTTAGCATGGTCAACAATTTTTAATGGTCAATTTGAGGGGACATGATAGAGCTAAGGAAACCATTGTATGGGCTCGAACAAGCCCCTAGGGCATGGAATCCCAATTTGAACTCTTCCATATTGGTACAGAGGTTCAAAAGGTACAAGTACGATTATAAAGCAACAACATCTATTTTCCTATCTGGCATCATATTAGAAGGAGGAGGTTCACCTGCTTCACATGCACTATATCATGGAACGAGTGCACACAAGGACCACCACATTGCACTATTTCTATACAAAAGTGCAGGATGCATACATTTTTTACAATTTTTTTTACTCGAGAAATTTTTCTCTTGGTGTGAAAGCTTGATCCAGTTCCCTCCTATTCATTTTTTTACGTGGGGGGGAGTTTGTTCCCATGAGGTTTTCCCCATTTCCTCGGTTTATTGAGTAGTTAATTTTTTGCATTAGATTGTATGGGTGACCTTTGGTCTCAGTTGCCAAGGCCTAGGTTGTCCAAGTTTGGATTAAGGGGGGGTGTTAGGATTATTGTAATTCTCCCCTGTCGACCATAGTCTAAATGTTAGTTTCGTAGCTTAGGAATATGTTGTCACTTCATTAGTTCCATGGAGAAGTTATTTGGATCCCATCTACCACTTGATGCACCACTTTGCGTGAGTTTAGGAGCTCTAGAGACCAATCCCTAGATTTTAGGATCCCACACTGAGTCAAGGGAGTCCCACCATTAGTTTACCCTAGTTTGTGTTGAGTTGTGCTCCAACGGGCCACATTCAGTTCACCTTCAATTAGTCAAACGCCCCTTTCACATCATTTAAGGAGATGGGCGCCTTTGCTCACCTACCTTGGTTAGTTAACTAATTGTGAGGTGTTTCAGTTGTCCAGAGTTACACTGGTGAGCTTCCAGCGATGATTTTTCCACATTTAGTGATGTCTAGAGTCATTCCAAGTCATGGGATTTGAATCACTCTTAGAGTATTTGAATTCTCTCTATTGTATCATGAATTTATTTCATACAGATTAATGATTATTCAATTATGGTTATTTTGTAAATTTTTTGCCTCTTGTATGAATAATTTCACCATGATTGTTTGGCAATTCTAGCAGTGAAATTATTCCTTGTTTATTATTCTTTCACTATGAGGTTCAATCCATCCTGATGATCCCGTGGCTTTTTTAATTTTACAAATGAGACAAACCAATTTGGTTCATTGAATAAATATCCAAAATAGTTATGTGAGTATAAAAGAAATCATATGTGAATATATTTTAATAATGAATAAGAGACGATATGATAATAACAATGATAGGGCCTTTATATACGATCTTAATGAGTACCTTTGATGATTGTTCACAAGGATTGTGTCCTTTGTATTATTATTATTATTATTATTATTATTATTATTATTACATATGGATTTTTATAAAAAGGTATTTTATGAGGGAAGATGAATATAAGAAAAAGGATACATATTCTACAAAATTTGCAAAAAGAGTCTTTCCACATTGCTTGACAAATATGGCACCAACTATTCCAACTACCATTGGTACAAAAGGAGCATGAGCTAACATGTGAGGAAGATGAATATGTTGCAAACATTGACTCCCTTCATATCTATGATTAATCTCCTTGGTTAAAGGATTTAGAAGAGGTTAGAAACATCTCCTAGTGTCTCTTTCAAGACTCTTTGTCTCTCCTTTATGAATCACATATTGTGAATAGTGATGAATCTCCATATGAAAGGGATTTCCAAGACAGTGTAATCATTGAACCTAATGAAGCAAAAAAAATCCAAAAGGAGCCACCCCCAACATAGATTTTCAAGGGCATAATAGTTGCAATACCTTTGAACAAATTATTCAAGACAAGCCTCCCCTGACATAAATCTTCAAGGGCATAACAACTACAAGGGCCTTCCTAGTTAGTAGAAGAGCACTAAGAAGATTTACATAACGATAATGGTATGAACAAGTCCTAGGATTTAATTTATCAATTATCAATCATTACCAATGTCAATCTCTACCATGGCTTTGAGGACATATGCCCAAAAAATGAGTGAGAACAATTGTACCAAACCACAGGAATCTATCTTATTGGTTTCACTACAAGAGAATGACTTCGATTAGTAGTTGTAGTCTTATCTATTTCTTCCATATGTTTTGAGCTCAAATCATTTTCGAAAGGAAGGTATGATGTGCCCCTAACACAACTAGTGACATGAAGACTAATGGGTGCAATGCTTGTACTTATTATATTTGTTAGTCATTGGGTTTCATAAGTTAGTAAAGACTCGATCAGTTAATAATGGTTATTTTGGTATAAACAACCCTACTTTTATCATGTCAATTGTGAATAAGTAGTAACAATATTAGAGATATATTTATGGACAAAGATTTTTGATAGCGAGGGCATCTTGTGTACCTATACACAGCATATGTTGTAAGTGATATATTTTATTTGTCATCTCATTAATTCCCCATCACTAAGTCTATATTACTCATATTAATGTGGCATCACTAAGTTAGTAGACATGTGTTAGTTATATGCATTAATGACTCACTACTATGTTAGTTAAGCAATGTTAACATGTGAGTTGTTTTAAAAGGGGTCACCCCCTCACATGTAACATGTTCATCCTATTATCAATATAATCAAAACTTGTTACTCATTTGAGTAACAATTACAGGAAAATGTGCTCTTCCATTATTAGTACGTGTAGATGCATTCTATCCATGGGTGTGTAGGTGCCCTCAACCTCTTGTCTTTTACATTAATGTTTATTATTGAAGTAGTTCAATTCCAGGTATTTGAATGCTTCAAATATCACATGAAAGACAACTCTTGTGACATTTTTTCTTTTAATTTTTTGTCTATAATTTATTTATGAAATCAAAACAGTTAAAGAACTTTTATTTGCTCTTTTCTCTTATTTCCAGAATTTAAATATTTACATATTTTACATTTTAATTTTAGAATGCTTCCTCTCATTGTGTCTCCCCTTGTCTTTAGGCTTTGTATGCTTTCTATCTTTATCCTTTCTTTTTAGCATTTTCACTCTCGTACATATACAATATCCTCCTTGGTTTTTGATACACAATATCATAGATACAAGTAATGTGAAGAGAATAAACAAAATCACTTATATTAAAGATGTTGGGACAAGTACATCATAAAAACTCAAGATGCACTACCCAATAATTCACACACCACTATCCTAAGTTACTCACCGTTTGAAATATTATCATGTAACATCCTTAGGTTTGTTAAGGTGGTTAAACCACAAACCCCTAAGCTCAATCCATAATATAAGCTCAATCCATAATATAACATCGGTTTCATGTCACTATATTCTAAGTAACCTACATATATTTTATTTCCCCTTTTTCTTTTATTTCCACAATCAAATACTTGTATATTTCTTTCTAATACACGATACCATAAATACACATATGTAGATAAATAATAAATGTAATTTATATTAATTATGTTGGAATAAATACATCAGGAGAACTCAAAGTGGTCTATCCATAATACACACTAGTCTCCCAAGTAACTCACTCCTCAAATAACACCCCTAAGTTGGTTAAGGTGGCTAATCCACCAAATCCCTTAGCTCAACCTTATAATATAGTATTGATTATGTCGCTTTAAAGTGACCAACATATAATACTTGTATTTACTAATTAGTTGGTAAAGCCCCTCAAGCTAAACGTACATCACCATTCTAAGATGTCACGTATGAGTACATTTACACAATAACATAAATACATAAAATGTGATGAGTTTGAGGTGCATTGCCCAACAATAAACATGCCATTATCTCAAGTCCCTTAGCTTAACCTTATAATATAATATCAATTATGTCAATTTAAAGTGACCAACATATAATACTTGTATTTACTAATTAGTTGGTAAAGCCCCTCAAGCTAAACATACATCACCATTCTAAGATGTCATGTATAAGTGCATTTACATAAAATGTGATGAGCTTGAGGTGCATTGCCCAACAATAAACATGCCCTTAGCTCAACCTTATAATATAATATTAATTATGTCACTTTAAAAGTGACCAACATATAATACTTGTATTTATTAATTAGTAATACTTGTATTTACTAATTAGTTGGTAAAGTCCCTCAAGCTAAACATACATTACCATTCTTTAGGATTGCACCCCTCCATTTGGACCCTTTAGGTTTAAGACAAATGCCTCCATTTGGCACCCTCTTTTATGCGGAATTTGCTGGAAAGTATGATACCGCATTCATCCTGCAACTCCCCTATGGCTGTTTATTTTACACACTTTCACTCTAGTTCTATGCCTTATTTCCCTGCCTGCTACGCTATTAGGGCCCTTTGCTCTTCGCAATCTAGCTCCTCTGCAGCCAGCTAGGTAGGAGAGAGAGAGAGAGCTACTGGGGAATGGGGGTTTAGGTGGTAGGCTGGGGCTAGGGATGAGGGATGAGGGATGAGGGGGTTTGGTTGGGTTTAGCGGGGCAAGGAACTCGATTGGGCTTTCCTTGGCTACTCGGATGGTGCGTTACTCAACTTGGCTCGGTTACTCGGACTGGGCTAATAAACTACTATTTGACTCTGCTAGTCACACTGCGGCTGCTGCGCTAACTGCAAGGCTAATCAAATGGGATGGAGATAGACCAGAGCCTAGAAGCTCTGAGTGCTATAATTCTTGTATGTCAGTACATTAAGCTCTTGTCGATGCAGGAATGAAGTCTATTCCGTCGATGCATTAATTATGCTCTAGTCAGTGCATGAACCTCTAGTCCCTAACCAGTTAGTTGTTCATGCCCCATACATATTCCATGCCAAGGTGCCAAGTAGTGTTGTCCGTGCCCGTTCTTTTAATCATACTCCATATACTTAACTTATCCAACTTAGTTTTTATTGGACGGGGAGGGGGCTTTCTAGGCTAGGCACGTTGAACTGGAGGACTATTTACCCTATTTATAAGCCTATTAGCTTTACTTCGTGTCATGTTATCAATGTGTTTGGCTTTTCAGATCATTTCTATATGACAGCCTGGATGCAGTGAATTCACTTTTAGGTTATCCGTTGTTGACCCTTACCCCTACGGAAGGAACATGAGGTCTTACAGCACCTCACTTATATCACCTCTCATATCAGCCTTACTCCCATAGCCACCGCTCCTTCATTGTGGTTGTCAGATCATTTGGATCTTTAACATTAATTGTTAGGGTTTCATATCCAGATTGATCATTAACTTCTGGTGAATCATTTGCACTACTCATAGGGGTAGCCTCACTTGGTAATTTATTTTGTATCCGGTCATTCAGTTCACTCTTGTCTATATATCTAACTCGTGGAACGTGTCTTATTTGTGTCTAAAAAACCATGTGATGATCTTAGGTGGAGAAAGAGAACGAACAAAAGGTTCGCCTTTAACTAGAATGGATCAACTCCGGAGAATTTGCCTTTCCAGGTATTCAGACCCCTTTCTCATCTCGATTCTATTTAATACATATGTGAATGAATATCATCTCATATACATCCAGAAAGTTGTATGCCATGAGAGAGGCTTGTACAGTTTGGGAAGGGATTTTTATTCATTCATCGGAGCCAATTAGTCAATGATTCCTTCCGCGATCTATATGGGTTAACGAGTTAGTTATAAACCGCTATTGCCCTTATTCATGGCTTGAGAGCGTCACGTTTGACCTGCCAATGAAAATCTTCGTGGCCCACATCAATGCTGTAAAACGAAGTTTTGTCGAGAAAGAAAGATGGGGTTCCATGACTTTTACCGTACACCCATTTTATGTTTTAACCTAAGGAGTGAGGTGATCTACATAAAATGATTTGGATAAAATGCTCGTCATAGAAGCCTAACTTGGTACTCAAGGGACTGAATGGGCTTATCTAGAAGTATCGTGCAAAACTTATCAAAATATCCCTTCCCCTCGTGCCTTGGAAAAGTCCCTTCGGGTCCTTCCCCTCCTTTGTCTTGCCTAAAAAGAATTTTGAATGTACGTGAACCCTTCCATCTCTTTTATAGCTCTCTCGTCGTACTAGGCCTGTGGGATTGACACGAGAGGGTAGGGATGGCTATACTGGAAGTGAACTCCAGTTTGTCAATTGGCTCTTCATGTTGAACAATAGCATAGTGCACTAATAAAACACTATGGGCTGAAGACATTTGACCCTATAATACATTTGGGGATGTGATTCTTGGTGTAAATAAGATGAGCCTGCCACTCTCCCAATAGTAAACAATATAATCCTCAAACTCAAGTTTTTCATATCCTTAATAAACATTCGGCTTCCAATATTTGGGGTACCTACTGCGCAATAAGAGGCTATGTAGTCCTCTACGGCATCCGTTGACCCATAACCCATTGGCTGAGTCTCAGTAGTAGCGCCAAGAGCAAAGGTTGACCCGGTTCCATCAAAGGCAAAGGGCACAGAAGCGTAGGTGGTAGAGGTAGAGGAGATAGCATAGCAAATAGAATCTCAGGAATATACGCGGAGCGATACCCAGAGCAAGACCCAGTCCGAGCCATAGAACCAGTAGCAAACACAGAAGCATCAGTTGCTTATCCAATTCCATTACCCGCAGCATCAGTGTAGATAAAATTGACTTATGCTTAACTACATACTCACTGGACTAGGATAATACCATGAACTCACGTCTACGCCTATCTTAGCTATAAGGGTTTTACCTGAGGCACACCATGAACCACTAAGTAATGTTTTTTCCTTCCCCTCCTTTGTCGGCGGTAAAGCTGGAGCTAAAACGTTGGTTAGGTAAGCGTTATGAGGTAAGAGGAGTAGCTATGAACCCTGTAGATCATCCTCATGGAGGTGGGGAAGGAAGAACCCCCATTGGCAGGAAAAAACCCGTAACCCCCTGGGGCTCGTGACCATACCCTCCTAGCTATCATCCTAGCAGCATAAAGACCCCTACAGACCCCGGTAGTAGTCGAAACCAACCACCCTATAGTAGCCTGGTAAGCAGAGATTAAGGTGGTGGGAGTGGTCGTAGAGATTGGACCCTTCAATTTCCCTCCTTCAGTGGGTGGGAGAGGAACCAAGAGCTAGTAGAAACCGAGGATGGTCCACACGGCTGGCTCCTTTATGTTTGCTTTGCTCGCTGGTCGATGAACCGAGAAGCTTATAAAGAAAGGTGCACTAGGCTCAACTAGGATTAGTGCGGGTCAGAGCAACATGGCCGGTAGCCAATCAATTAGTGCGGGTTGAAACAATAGAAACATGGCCCAAAGCTATATGTTGGAAGGAAAGACTAGCAGTTGAACCCTAGGTAGGGGTGAGGCATATAGATTCCTTTGTAACTGAGTTTGAGTCGCAGATACTAGAGCAACAGAGACTCCTAGCTTTAGCTTTAGATGTGAACCAGCGGCTAACACAAGAAGTATAGCTACTTTGTCCGTCCTCATCTGACCCAGGAAAGTATAGTTAGTTGTGGGGCCAAGTCTACCGGGGTCGGGTTTATTGCCTAGTGGAGTCCATAGTTAGCTGTTTACTTTAATCGATGTTTGTTGGTTGGGGCGGGGACATCCATATTTCCGAAACCTCCCTCTCAACACTATTTAGAGCCTCTCCCCATCCTCGATCTCCTAGCAGTTTAGGGGCTGTAGTTCAATATTGAAAAGTAAAGAGAAAGCTGCAGATCGGGTTCGAGAAGAAGCGGCACATCTACAAATATTGAAAACGGGCTCAATGAAGCGAAGCACGCTCGACTAAAGGGAGAGGGCCTTCGGGACGGCACAGGACCGCACAAGGCGGGAATAAGGAAGTACGGTATCGGTTCGGTACACAGCGAAAGGGCCGACATAGCACCACCCTTACAGCCAAGTATAGCCAGCATAGACAGACGGAAAGAAGAAGGGCATTGCTGATGGCTGCTAGTCGATCCCAGGGAGGTGTCAGGTTTCGACTCTCATATTAGTATTAGCGGGCTGGAATCTTACTTGCTGGTTTGTCCGTGTCCCGTAATGAAAACGACAGGTGATGAATTTAGCTAACTGGGTGAACCGGAACGGGAACTGGCCTTTCGGATAGACTCTAATTCCCCTGGGGCACCGGTGGGGCAACGGACGGAAGCGATGGCTGCTACGGCGGATTAGCATTCCTCCATTTGAAGTTGGGCAGCTCTGTTGCTTTGTTGGTATCATTTTCACTGCCGGATTTCATTTAGGAACTACAGCCGCCAGAACTTCTCAAACACGGCTGGCGGGACCGCTCCATTTGCTTGCGGTTCTTGGTGCCGAGCGTCTCTTCAGGTCCGAACCCATACCATAGCTGCTTTCATGAACGGCATTTATTGCGTGCATTCGGACATACTATTGCCCCGGCTACTCGAATAGCGCAGAAAGAATACATGGGCGTTACTTACGAGCATTTATATTGAGGTCCACTGAACTACTTATCGGATTGGATTTTAGAAACTGAATAATTAGTCTTCTGATGAGGCTAGCCGGTAAGGAGTGGCCAAAGGCAACTGATGAGTCTTCTGGAGAAGGGCGTTCCCACATTATTGGCCAATAAGTGCTTCTTTCTCTATTATTTATACCCTGCTTATATAAAAAAAAAGTGGAATATTTCTTTGGGTATTTATAAAAGAATATGGGTCTTCGTTATGCCCTCTTCTTATCGGAGTACCTCTTTAACAGGCGTGCAACAAAAATGAATAAGCTATGACGTGGGCCTAGTTGTTACAGTGAAACCGGGACTGCTACTTTTACCAGTTATTGAGGGGCTAAAAATAGCAGTGGGATAGAAGGCCAAAAATAGTAAACTGATCCGACGATCCCACCCACAGCGGTCTAACATAAAGTAATGCAGCAAGTAGGTGGAGTAATAACAAAGGTCTAAGTCACTCCCATATGCGGACCCCCCACTCCGTGCCTCATAAGTTCTGGCTGAATCCATAGGGCAATTCCGATCCTCCTCCGAAGATCAAACAACTGAGCGGTCTGGAACAAGTAGGGAGATAGTCAGTCATAGTGGGTACTTCCTGAAGTAAGAAGTAAGCAAGTGTGTGTTATCGAACGCAGGTGCTGGCTGTATCTATCTGGAAGCCCGTCCCGAGAAGTCTGTAGCAGTAGCCACTCCATTAAGTGATTAATTAAGCAGGTGTGTATAGGGCATATATAGTTATTCTGGTGGGTAAAGAGTTGGTAACCGAGGTAAGATAGGATAAAGGGTGAATAGCTCCTTGTACCCTCGTTTTTCTGGCTGAATGAATGGGTGCCCGGGGCATCACTCCGGATTTTGTTAAGGTCCCTATCTAACAGCTAGTAAACCTTACACTCACGAATAATAACCAAAGACTAAAGTGAAGACTGAACAAGGGAAGCTTAGGCAATGAGAAGAGCATTCAAATATGGTTTTTTCTCCAAAGAAAAACTATCCAAGGTTGAGAAAATAGAAGAACTATTCCTATTAGAAAGAATGTTGGAAGATACTTCGGGAACACATTCATTCCTTTGGACAATTGGACAAATACCCCATAATAACTGGGATGAATATCCCGTGTCCGAAAACTAGCAGTTCACCCTATTAAGCCCCCAGGGCTAAATGGCTCAATTTTCGCCCATGAGCTATTTCCGTCAATGGATTCGTTTGATCCAAAAATTGGGATATGCAATCATGGGCTGGCAATCTCTTCTGATCTACGACCACCCTTGCTTGGTTATTTGTTGGTTTACAGGTTATAGCTGCATAATTTTCTATGTTGGCCATATATTGCCTCATATGGAGCCATTTTGGTAGCCTCATTATAGGTTGTATTGTACCACCATTCAGCTAATGGCAACCAATGTGCCCACTAGTGTTGTTTTTCAGAGGCAAAACAACGCAGCAGACTAAGGCAGCATTGGAAGCATACTCCTTCCCTTTGAGCAAATCTAACTCCATAATCAGTATTAGCTTTAGTTATTTTCTTCAGAAGGATGCTAACATAATTTGCACCATGATTCATCATTAAACCAGGCGAGACGTATCGGTGTGCTGGGCACAGGAAGGGGAAGGGTTAGGTCACAGGCATAACAGAATGTGTGCTACTCAATAGATCATTAGGTTATCCCACATGAGGTACTATCCAAGGGGCTTAAAGGGCTTATCATAAATAAGGGTAAGTATATTGTTGACCCTCCACCTATCATCTACGGCAATGAAGCTATTCGCCAAGTTAACTCACAAAATGAACTTGCTCTTCGCATTGTTCGCCCAACAAAACAGACAACATGCGACAACCCGCTCCACCTTCTGGGCAACCCTTGCTAGATTAATTTGCAGATATCTTTGAATGTTAGTGCCTGCCTCCTCTCCGAACAAGAAAAAATGCTTGGGGCGTGATCGTGATCAAGATGAAAATGCTTGTGATCCCTTAGTTCAAGGATAGCTCACCAGTAGTTTGAGTCCCTGACTCGAGAGCCCCCACCCAGCCATTTCCTTTCTTTGACAAAGTGGTTTATCAGCACCAGTTGATCCAGTGGTTTATTTTGTTTCCTAAGCAGGTTTTTCTGTCGTTTCAAATCGTGATCCAACACCAGTAGACCCAATAGCTTAAGAACCAGCGAGATAAGAACAATAAGCACTAGTTTACTAAGTTTATCTTGTTTAACCAACAGCAGCATGGGCTTTCAACCCTCTACAATCTTCGACGAGTGATGCCTTTACCCCTTCGTCCATCAGTTTAGCAGATTTTATCCAGATGGAAAGCTATTATCCTCTGGATGTCCCCCATGCCCTTTGCCCTTTTTTTCAAAGTCCATTTACCATTTCAATGTCTCATTCAATCCTATTCGTTTCAAATCGTGATCCAGCACCAACACTAGTAGACCCAATAGCTTAAGAACCAGCGGGATAAGAACAATAAGCACTAGTTTACTAAGTTTATCTTGTTTAACCAACAACAGCATGGGCTTTCAACACTCTACAATCTTCGGCGAGTGATGCCTTTACCCCTTCGTCGGTCAGTTTAGCAAATTTTATCCAGATGGAAAGTTGTTATCCTCTAGGTGTCCCCCATGCCCTTTGCCCTTTTTTTCAAAGTCCATTTACCATTTCAATATCTCATTCAATCATATTTGCTCAATTACTTTCTAATTTCACTTTGTATCATGCCTAAATATTAAGCATTCAATATATTCTATTTTATTAGCAGGTTCAGTAGCAATTTCAAGGATCAAATTCGAACAAATTGGCCGAGTCACAGGAAGCATCGCGGCACAAGGGGTCAGGATACGCGGCATAAGGATTCAAACATTGCAGCATAAGGACCCGGAGGTCCGATGGAAGAAGGTCTCGACTAAAAGGAGAGGGACTTTCCCGAGGTTAATACTGGAAGGAATTTGTCACGAGCAACAATAAGAAACTATATTAACAAAAGTCCTAGTTTCGGTCTTGTTCATCTATAACATTCTGCATGGTCTCATTCGTGAGATACCTCACCCAGTTCGAATTGACTCTGGCCGCACAGACGTCGGTCACATGTACCGCTTGTTTTAACACTACCCCTTCCAGCAAATCTGCAGCACCCTCGTAGATAGCAATTGTTCTGCCATGCTAACCAACAGATTGTTACTGAAGGCTATATAATAGCCTCGCTTGGGTTGTAATTGTTGTCTTATCAGGTTCAGCTACCATCGCTGTTCGAGATCCACAAACCATTCCTACCGGTGGTCAAAATTTTGAGGTGTGATTTGATATTTTTGTTGTTCTTAGTTTTTTGGGAAAGAAAAGGTATTCGAGAATAAAAATTGGGTAAAATAAAATTTACGCTTAGTGAAGGTGAATCATTTTCGTTGTAGTAATGATGAATGATGAATGCGAATGGGGAAGGTTCAATTGCTTGCATTGATCGAAACATTTGCGACAGGTCGTAGCAAGCATTAGCATGAGCTCGTTGACGCCAGCTCTAGGAGAATGCAACTAATACCAATAAAATAGTGATACCTCTCCCTTTAGTCCTTCAAATCAGGGAGAGGTTCTATTGGAAGGGCCTCAAGGATGATGTATTGAGGCATGTGAGAGAATTCCTAATCTACCAGCAGAACAAAACAGAGCAGACCCAGCCGACAGGACTGTTACAGCCATTACCCATACGGGAACAGAAACGTTGCTCTGAACTGCTCAAAAGCGCTTATAAAATGACTCTTTCTGAAAAATGCAGGTTATGCAATCGGATCATCAATCGATTCATCTTTGCTCTTGGTGCTACTTTTGTTCGGACTGGGTCCAGAATTGGATATGAAACGGGATATGCCCCTGCCTCCTTTGCTCTAGCCTCTATATTTGCCCTAGCTATTGGGTTTGCTTATGATGCCCCCTTATTTACAAAAGGTTAAGTGCTCATTCTCAACCTTTAGCAAGCCATGCGACCCAGCCCTTACTGCTTGTTACGACCTTTCCCACAATGATGTTGTCCAGAGGTCAATTTCTTCTGTGGGTCAAACTGCACTCTTCCATCAAAACCTGATACAGATTTATTGCGTGTGTCCGGAGTTAACATTCTATATGAACGGATGGCTATTTAGTTTCAATTTTGAAATCTTATTGTTCTGAAAATAGTGGAATAGAATCACCGGTTCTAAGTGTAATAATCATACGTTTACAATGTATTGGATGTCCTATCATTGACCCTCTCCCCAAGTAAGCTCACAAATTTGATTATGATCGATATGCTTTTTAGACCATCTTAGTCCTTGTAATTTGTGTTTATCACTACGAATCGACCTCAAAAGTTTTTTAGCATACAAGGTATTGACTTGTTATTGATCTGACCTCTCTCCTTCCTTAGATCCCTTCTTTCACTCCGATAGTTTTCCCATCGAACCCGAGAAATGATGTTCATCAAGTCGACACCAGACGAAGAGAGGGAGTTCAAGTTATTACCTTATGAGCATATCGATTGAGCCGTTTGCTTACACCCCGATCGAGGAGGCTGGATAGGCCCCCTTTAACTTGGCACCGATTGAATCACTCAGACTCTATTATGCTCAGATCGACAAAAACACCGACTGATTGATCGATTGATTTACAACTGAAAGCCTAATTGGCACAAAGCGAGTGGGATGAGGTGGAACAAGGCGGCACATGGATCTCGAACAACCACCAACCACTCTGGGTTGCTAAGTGTGGTCAAAGTAGGCATCAAGCCGTCGTTGCGTGAGTCAAACCCCAAATCAAAATTATTAAGTCAATAAGAAAATATGTATGTTTCGACCTGGTCTTGCCCCACTTGAACTCATCCTACTTGCTTGGGTAGATGTAAACTCAAATTTTCACGTTGCACTAAAGACACTTATTGCTACGGAACCTTACTTAGTTCCTACCTCGATTGGACGACATGAACAATGCATTACTTACAATGCACCTGGTGATGAGGATCATACAACAGACACAGAGTCGCAGTAGTCACGCTTGTAAGGGAATGCCAGTCTGTAACACCCCGGTTTTGACCCCGTTGCATTAAATGTACATGATGTATTATTGTAATAATCGTGGTGCGGAGCTAAAGGCCAAGGCCCCACCATCGATTGGTTATGCTATGTTTCGGATTGAAAACGTTGCCGATGGTATATCGTGATATACAGCATATATTAAGTTTGCCATCATGTAAATATGCATATTTAATTAAATAACCCAACCAGCTATGTTCACGGCAACTAAATTGAGAATGGGCATGATTTTCACAAGGATAAGGGGGGGGGGGGATTATTAAAATTTGAACCTATGGGGAAAACCCGTGTGTCAGCTGTTAAACCCTTTTGACTTGCTCACCTTTCCTTGTCTTATCCAACTACCACCATTAAAAGTTATGTTGTTAGTTGGGGCAGTTATGGCTGGGGAGTGGAGTGTGGCAGGACTGTCAATCCTTGCCCACACGCACACTCCACCAGCAATTTGACCCTCACGTAGGCAGGAAAACCACTACGGAATCCTTCCATTCTGGCTCATCCTCATGCACAGATTGGGATTCGCTATCATTTTTTTTTCCTCACGCAGGCGGACTCTCCATTCTCTCCACTACGCCCATCTCTCCATTGTCGTTCATCCTCACGCAAGGAAAAACGTCCTGTGTCTCACGCAGAGGATTCTTTTATGTTTTGGCCTCACGAAGCCAGGAGAGGGAGCCGTTTCGGCTGTCATTCATGTTTTTCCACAGAGTGGTATCTAGTGTGTTTGGCATTTGAATTCCGAGGTCTGGTGTAAATTTCTCTCACGCACAGGTTGGGAGGCGGATTTTCCTTCACCATTGCGATCTGTATAATTCTTCCCGGTGGCTTCGTTGTCCAAGACGGACTGTTGTTTTCCCCACGTTGTGAGCTGTGTCTACTGATACGTTTTGGGACTGCTGTAAATTGCTTGGGAGTCGTTTTGGCCACAATAGGGCCAAGAAAGACTCGGGAGTTGTTTTCCCTGTCTAAGCTGGGACTACTGGTTGATTGCATGCGTGTAATGGTTGGTCTTCGGACTGTGTTGGGAGCAGGGATGAGGGCTTGGTTTGCTTGATAAACCTGGTGCGTTTGGAAACCACACAGACAGAGCTAGAGGGTTGGATTTCTTCTCCACAACCCCTGAATAGCACCGGAAGGGAAGTCAGGGCCTGAGGGACTGTGTAGCAGAGAAGGGACTGATTCCTTGTGTTGGGTGTGTGTGGGTGTCTTAGAAGTCGGGCTAGTTCTGGTGTAGGTGTTCCTAGCTCTGTAATGAGCTCACCAGCTTAGCATTTAGCCTTTCCCAGCTCCTGGATGGCCTGATAAACCTGACCATGTTGGCTTGGCTGTCTTGTTGATGGCCTGATAAACCCAACTGTGTTAGCTTGGTTGTGTGTTGTGTATCCTTGGCTATGTGTAAGCCTGCTTGTTCCTTATTCCTTGGGGAATCATGCCCAGCTCGGGGGTGGCAGCATTGCTGAGAGATTAAGGAGCACGCTGGCCTATGGTTGGGTGGAACGTTGCAGCAACGTAGCTGGTTGCGGGACGAGTTCTTCATAAGATAAGTAACCTTGTCTATTTTACTTCTGCAATTATATTTACTGTTGATAAATTATGATGAACATATTTAATGAATGTATGTTTGCTTCCGCTGTGTATGATAAATAATTATGGATCTGTGCATGTTCTACTTCAATGCATTTTGTTTCAGCATTTTATGTACATACATGTTCATGGGGCTTTTAGCCCGGATGTTTAATGTTATGGTAGCGTCCTCTACGCCGGTCGGAGGGTCGGGGACGCTACACAGTCAGCGAAGGGAAGGAAGTGGCACCGGTTAGTTATTGAGTGATTTATTGCCCACATCTTACGAGATAGGAGTTCCCACGGACGGACCCATGACAGCCATCAAAAAAACGAAATCTTCCCCATACCCCCAGATAGCACCGCTACGGAACAAGAGCTCCACTTTCAGGGAGTCTAGAAATAGATGAGAAATCTTTCCTTCTACGGTTATAGTTGTATATATACAACGTTTAGGTCTTTCAGCGTAAGGTTGTAATGTTACAGGCTTAGGGTACTTTGCCCTCCAAAATCACTTCTACTTGGTATCTACTAACCTTCTGATAAGGGGCAACGCTGTCTCACCTCAACCAAGTATAATACCAAAAGGACCTTCTACCAAACAGGAACTTATAGCGCATTATATTCTATATAAATAGCTTTTCATATGCTTTTGATGAATACGAACGAGTATTTGTTATCCTAAGACAGGGGTAGTGAGTAGCTACTGACTCGTGATGGAGCTCCTGTACTATCTTTTTGTCTCTTAAGTCTGGTATCACACTTGACCCTTGACGAGTCTTTGCTGTGCCAAGCCAGATGAAGGCTCAACGCATCCTCCTGTCGACTCCAGGCGCATCGTAATCTCTAGCACTTTCGCTTATGTTTCAATATTCTGCTGTGTTAAAGGAATTCGGATATGGGGACCTTGAAATCTGGAATCTTTGCTAGTTCGATCAAAGGGACAGGAACTTTTCTTTTACTAATCTCATGAATGAAACTGAATGGAGCATAATTCTGATTTTGAGGCTCTGCTATTTTTATCCAGTCTTAAGTCCCGAGATATCAACTTTATCATGAATTTTCTGTTGTTTATTCTTTTCAGCTGCCTTATCTAGTTCAACCCTTTTTTGTACAGCAGCCTATTACCTTTTACATCAATGCTCGAGGAGATGCAAAATCAAAGTAAAACATCATGGATAAGCCGGCTTACCTATTTAAGCTTTACGGTCTTCCTTGTAAAAAAAAATGAACGTTGAGTTTTTTCCTTATAAGGAAAAATGATCAAATCGAGTTCCTTATAACGGAAGTGACAATGATATAGTTTTTTTTATTGCCGTGAAATAATACTTTTTTGAGATTTCAATATGTCATCTCGGGTCGGGCCGCTCCGCTCCTCCGTGGTTATGGTTTCTTCACTGACGTAACTGCCTCGATTTAGACTCCATGTTATTTCGTTATTTTGGCTCGATTTAGACTCCATGTTATTTCGTTATTTTGGGGAGGAAAGCGAACAAGAATGAGCAAAAGATATTGGAACATTGATTTGGAAGAGATGATCGAAGCACTCACATCCTTTCATGAGGCAAGTTCTGCTCTAGGCAAGTCATAATTACCTAACAATATGAGAAGGCAAGTCAAAAACCTATATGATTGTGCATAACTAAGCCAGCCAAGCCAGCCAAGGAAAGTAAGGTTATGCTTTCGAGATATATATCTCCGCTTCATTAACCTAATCAATAACTCCTTCCCCTTCTTTATTAACCCGGTCAATAGATGTGCGTTGTGTGAACCAAAGGCCGAGCGATAGCGAGGAGCCCTATTCGTGCTTGGGGAAATATTCTAGTTGACCCAGGTCCAATCGATTTAGCAAGAAGTAAAACGACGAAACATGCCATGTCGGTTGGTCCGTGCTTGGGATTCAAACTTATAAAAGGTAGTCCGCAATTTGACCTATGAGATACCGCCAGCTCCTCATGTCCAATAAATATATCCATTCTAAGATGTTACTTAACTCAACCTTATAATATAATGTTAATTATGTCACTTTAAAATGACCAACATATAATACTTGTATTTACTAATTAGTTGGTAAAGCCCCTCTAGCTAAACGTACATCACCATTCTAAGTTGTCATGTATAAGTGCATTTACACAATAACATAAATACATAAAATGTCATGTATAAGTGCATTTACACAATAACATAAATACATAAAATGTGATGAGCTTGAGGTGCATTGCCCAAGAATAAACATGACATTATCTCAAGTTACTCGTCCTTCAATATATAACACCCTTACGTTGGTTAAAGTCGTTGAAATGCATTTACCTAAACATTATGTAAGAAGTGGATAAAGTTCTAAATTTAAAGATATTTATATAAGAAATGAATGTGATACTCAGTGACATGTTTTTTCCTTTATAAGTACACATGAAAGAGTGGCCACATTAAATAATTATATATTTTGGGTAGTAAGTAAATTTGTGCTTATATTACATATTTTACATGTTTGAGTATGTAATTTTGATATATTTTATATTATTATTTTATGTTTATAAATTTACAATTTTTGTTGGTTTAATGTTTAAGACCATGTGTTTTTTCATTCGAAGTTATATGTTTAAATTTAGAAAAAGATAAGGTATGCTAACTTTTATAGACTAAACAACAAATCGTTACACTGAGGGGGTTTCTTGTCCCACCGGTAAAAAGTCTTGTACATCAAGTTAGTGTTTACTTAAGTCGTGACATTAAAATTAAATTATTATTATATTAAATTAATATACTTGATGCATATTACATGTCATCTCCCTTCAACAATGTTTTTTCCTCAAAGCACATGTTAGAGTGAACTTTGTGGATGACTCTAATAAAAATGTCTTCCTTATTAATTTTGAAAATGGTTGACATGATGTTTAATATGGTGATGAAGGCTAACATAGTTACCTTCTAGAGCATTCACAATACTATGGTGTTCTTCCATTTTGTTATTACAAATAAACTTTGATGTTCATTTGTGTTATGTTTTTTGTTTTGTTCAAAGTGATAGAATCTAGATTGATTTGTTTATTTCCTGTAATGATGTTGATTCATGTAGGTTGACATTAAAGAGTTTGGTAAACTAGTGTAGGAAAAACAATGCCAAATATAATCTAAAACACAATAATTAGCAATCATTGACACATAGTGCACATAGATTTATCCTTGAAACTCAAAATTGGGAAAACCAACATATTTGAGAGTTTCTTCATTCTCGATCTCATCATAATATTCTTTGTTTACACTATAATATTATGTCATTTAAAATCATAATCCATTAACCCATATTAGATTACAACCCTAATTCGTTAACTAAAATTAGTTTGCATTGGGTTGAAAAAAACAATAGTTGAAAACAACTAAAAAACAAACCAAAAATGGACCCTCAAAATTTCTTTTAGAGGTGGTTCCCCCTCCTCCCCAACACCCCCTAGCTAGGGGGGGTAATCAACCCCTATATCCCCTTTCCTTGGGGAACCTACAAAGAGTGCACCACATGTTCAACATTCTACCACTTGTTTTATTCTTTGAAACAAGGGTGGAAATGGTGATCACTCATGAAATCGACTATTAATAGAAAAATGCCCATTGATTATCTACACCTAGATAAATTTTCAATACTCATAGACTTTGTCCATGAATTTTCAACATTATTTGAGGTATCAACCTTCTCCAAAACTACTTTGTTTTGTTCAATAAGTCTCTAAAAAAATGACACTATACATTAACATGCTTTGTGTTGGAATGAGATGTATGTTTCTTTTCCAAAAATATTGCATTTGAGCTATCACAAGCTATTCTCCCTGCTTTCTGAACAAAACAAATACTTGAACATAATATTTTCAACCATATATCCTCCTTACTTCCATTATTGGTCACCATGTATTAAGCTTCTATAGTTGAAAATGTAACTACACCATGCCTCTTACTCATCCAATTGATTAGGCCACTAAACAAGTTAAAAACATAACCACTTGTAGATCTTCTGGGGTCAATATCTATAGCCTGGTCTGCATGAACAAAACCTTGTATATATGTCTCCTTATGAGGGCCAGGTCTCCCTTAGTAGAAAATTGTGTAGTCTGAAGCACCACACAAATATTTGAAGACCCTCTTTATTGTCGTCCAATGTTCCTTCCCTAGTTTTGACCTATACCTGCTTAAAACTCCCACTGCATAGGAAATGTATGGTATAGTACAAACCATAGCATACATCAAGCTTCCAAAAATATTATCACAATCAACACAAAGCATATTTTCTACCTCCTCTTGAGTCTCAAGACACTAATCTACAAATAACTTTGCATCTACAGTAATATGGACCTTTTTCGGTTTACATTCTTGCATATTAAACCTTTGCAATATTGTCTCAACATATTTCCTCTCACGCAACCACAGTCTTCTATTGGATCGATCTCTTTTAATTTATGTGCCCAAATTAAATTTGTACCACCAATAACTTTCTTATCAAACTTAGAAGACAAATGAACTTTCCCATCCTTGATGGTTTCCTTGTTGATTCCAATCAACAACATATTGTCAACATATAAAACCACATTAATGAATGATTATCAACTTATTTAGAATACACACAACTATCAACTTTGTCTCTTAAGACACCAAGTCCAAATATATAAGTATCAAACTTTTGATACCACATTCTTGTTAATTTTTTAATCCATACATGGACTTCTTCAGCTTGCAAAGCAACTCCTTCTTTCCCTTCACTACAAAACATTTTGCTTGTTTCATGTAAATTTATTCTTCGAGATAACCATGCAAAAATGTTGTCTTCACATCCATATTCTCTATTTCAAGATCAAAAGTAGCACCAATAGACAAAAGCAATATAATAGATTTTAGTTTAGCAACAAGAGAAAAAATATTACCAAAATAATTCCCTCTACATGGGAATATCCCTTAGCTACTAGGTGATATTTTTGCTTCTCCACCTTACCTTTTGCATTGAACTTATCCTTAAACACCCATTTACTGCCAATCGGTTTTCTTCTATCCAACCACTCAACTAGATATTGAGCCTCATTTTTATCCAAGGCATCCATTTCTTCAACCATTTCCTTCTTCCAAAATTTACTATCCTTTAAATCTCCCTTACAGTTCTAGGATCATGATCATTAATAGAAAGAGAAAACTTAGAGTGAAAATCATGTGGGCTATACCGTTCTAGTTTCCTTCTTTCACAATATGACGTCGTCGAGGCTAGACATTGAGGTTCTTGCTCTTCTGGTTCTTCAAATGAGTTGGATTCTTCTCCCTCCACTTCAAACTCCATTGTCTTCAGATATTTTTCCTTTGGTTGCACTTCCTATATGGGAGGAATTTTAACCTCTCTAAATACATCTTTAACTATTAAAAACCTTCTTAGTTGTTGAGTTCCAAAGTATATAATATTTTATACCATCTTTATAACCAATAAAGATACATTTTTCATCTATGTTACCCAACGTATTCCTATTTTCCTTTGAAACATGCACATGAGTATCACAACAAAAAATTTGGCATGTTTAAGAGAGGGATTTTTACCAATCCATGCCTCATGCGGGTTTTTCTTAACTGGTGTTGATGAAGGTGATCAATTTACCAAGCAACATGCAATATCCACTACCTCTGCCCAAAATGTTACCTAAATAATAATAATAATATATAAATTAGTAATAAACTAATAATTACTATTATTGTAAAGAGGACACGACTCCTCCCAATAGGTTTCTAAGCCTTATTTAAAGGTAGGCTTTCAATTGTAAAACATCGTCAAACCATTTTAATCAGTATGTATAATTCATTATGAAGATGAATCTCTTCTTTATCCAAATACAGATTCTTCCATGACACACAGACTCTGTGTTACAGTGGTATCACAACCCCTTCTTGGGCTTGATTTTGGGCCTTTGGCCATCAATTTGAATTAATTAATTATTTCGTAAAAAGAAGTGAAAAAAGAAAAAGAAAAATGGAGTAAAAAAAATAAAAAGAAGGAAAAAAAAGAGAAGACGATCCCATAAAAAGGGGAAAGAATGAATTAACGAAAGAAAAAAAAACAACATACTATTTTTTAAAACCACACAAGGTTGTATTAAACATTAATTCTCAAGTTCACCCAAAAAAAAAGCTATATATGTATGATATTATTATTATTTTTAAAATAATTATTATTATTATCAATATTTTTAAATAGTTAATTGGATTTATTATTAAACTATTAACCGCTTACATTAACCATGAAGTCATTTAAAGAAGAATTAGATGAGATCTTCGATTGATTTAGGAGAAAAATAGAAGAAGTACTTGACCGTAAGGAACAATTGAATGAAAAAGTTGTTGACAATACCTTCAATGAAATAAGCCAACAAACAAAACTAGAGGCCTCCCAAGATGAAGACTTGGAAATTAAATCCTAATCCAATTTTAAAAGCTTGCAAGAAAAACCCGGTAAAGAACATGAAAGTGATGGAATTGATGTTTTGGACATTAAATTGAATGGCACAATTAGTTCCGTATCACAATCTAATTTTCATGTCAATAAAGATGAAAATGTGCCCACAGGTGTAACGGAAAAAACACTTGCACATTGTTCTCAACCACTTTTGTCAGATAAATCTATTGACCTGATTTATGGATTTGAAAGTCGTGGAAGTAGTCAATACCTACTTAAACAGGATGAAAGAATTGATGATGGTTCTACATACACAAGTGTAGATAGTTATGCAGATGTGGTGCTCTTGCCAACTGTTGCTTACATTCCAAATCATGTTGAATATAGTGGGCCCATTGTTGTCGAACCAAATGACACAATAGTTATTGCATCCACATTGTTACGAAGTACTATTAATCAAGCTACTACATATGAACAACATTTATGTTACTCCAAAATTGGAGCTTTAGACACATTCATGAGGAAATCATTGACACTACAATTTAATGAAGAAGCTAGGGACGCTATGATTCAAAGAAAACTAGTAAAAGACCTAGAGATTTCAAATCAAGCTTACATCGATTTAAATGTGTTTCATTCCTGTAACAACCACCGAACATCTTTGGAATAGTTAACATTAAAGTGCACATTCCCTAAAGTTGTAAGATGGAAGCCGTCTACAATAATATGGCTTGAGGAAACTAAGAAGGCTCACATTGATGTCTTTAAACTCCATGCTCTTAAGGATAAACATCATTTTGATTTCCAAGGTCAAGGAACATCTCTTAAAAATATTTATGTTATTATGACATCCGACATAGGATCCACAACTAGTGCAAAAAGTGGAAGTGAAGATCCACAATTCTTCATAAATAGAATCCAAAAGACGATATGGAAAACCAATAAGTACAAGTTGTATTGTTTCAAAAAATCACCACTTAAGCAAAAAGGATTACAACACAAGTTCTAGAATCATGTCCATACAACGAAATCGATCCAAGATTGTAGTGTTCGATTCAACACTTCAAACACAACCCATAATAAGAGAGCATGAACACTCTCACCCTTAAGGGAAGGGAAATGTTGCATAAATAATAATAATAAAACATAATACATAAACAATGTATAAATTAATAATCAACTAATAATTACTATTACTGTAAAGAGAACACAACTCCTCCCAATAGGTTCCTAAACCATATTCAAAGGAAGATTTTAAATTGTAAAATATCATCAAGTCATTTTATTCAATATGTATTATTCATTATGAAGATGGATCTCTTCTTTATGCAGATACAGATTCTTCCATAACACACGAACTCAATGTTACACAAAATTCTTGTGACAACCTTGTACCACTGAGAATTTCCTTTCCTTCTTCGTCGATGTCCTATTCATCTTTTTACAACTTCATTTTGTTGAGGTGTGTACGAAGTAGTCTTTTTCCTTGCTATTCCACAATATTTATAGAATTACTCAAACTCATTGTTAGTGGATTTTTTCAACAAGGGTTAGAAAAAACCTTGATCTAAGGGCTGTGACTTAGATAACAGAAAATGTGAAGTACTCAAAACAAATAACCATTAGCAAATATAAATATTCAATCAAAATATGAATCTACTCACAAACATTGCCAAAAAGAAGATAATTTATGTAAGAAAGAATGGTTTACATTAGTATTTACCAATGAATAAGGCAATATTACAATGCACACAATTGAGTGAAGGTGGTCTTCGATGTTGCTCCATTGGGAGGGTCCTTTGCTTCCTTGAATACCCTTGGATCCTTTCCTTGGTATATGTAAAATGGATGGGAGAGATAGGAAGGAATGTTCTTTAAATCTCTTGGGAAAATGGTAGCATAAATTTACTTTGAGATATAGTGGTGGAATATGGAATGATGATGGATCATAAAAATGGACTAGGGATGGAAACTTATGTGGATTGTCATGGTTTCGTTATAAACTTTCGGTGAGAAACCTAGAAAATCGATCTCTTTTTTTACTTCGATTAGGGTGAAAAGATTAACTCCATGTGGATTATTGGTAACATAAGCATTTCATTTCATAGTTGTTTCTTTTGTGTTTGCAAGTTCTTTAGTCAAGCTGACAAAATCCTTGACTTTTGGAGAAAAATCTCGAAATTCCCAAATTTGATGCCTTAAAGGGTAGCACACTTTTTGAGGAATATTTTGTTTTGGGAGTGCACTTAATATAGATATTAGATGGTATACCACAGCTCATGACCTTGGAAAAAATATGTGATGTCCTTGAGGAATTCCAATTATGTTGGAAAAATGTCTCTTTATAGTCAATGCTAAGAGGTTTCCAATTTTACTAAGAGGAGTCAGGTGATGGGATGGATGCACTTATGATGATTTTTATACATGTGGTTATGATGTATTATTGTGATAAAGAGATTGTATAGCACATGGGAGAGAAAAATTATTTATAGCAGTCGATCCCTGATGTATGAGGTTAGGAGCTCATTGTATGACCAAAATACATCATAATTTATTTTCTATGGAAAAAGGAAGTCTACCAAGGAAGGAGTGGAGCAATATAAGAAGGAGAATCACCTTGTAGGGAGATAGAGAGGACCACCTATACAAACATCAAACCAAATTGGTGAGTCATTAATGACATCTCAATAGAGACATGTAGGGTGTACCCATGCTCATCGATATGTCTCAATTGTATACAAGAGGGATCAAGATTTAGTGAAGTTGGATCTATAATACAAAGATGGTATCACAGAAAAGAAGTCACCATGATAGAATACAATAATTGGAGAGGGGCTAAGAGGCATCCATGTTAGACTATATAAATAAAATAACCAGATGACTATATAGTGAGAGAAGAGGAGATGCAGAATCAAGGGTGCATCAATTTGGACAACATACCAATCGATGAAGTTTGTATATATGCTAAACAAAAAAGAGGATGAAAGATGAAAAGTAATTTATGGGGAGTTTCTTGAGGGGAAATCCAATGCCTTCAACACTGGAATGAGTTGTGCTAATCAAGAAATATGGAACATCAATGACAACATGTGGGGAGCTACTCGAAGGGAAATTCCATACCAAGGCTAGGAAAAATCACACATGTTCTATAGTCTAAGACAATCAACTATGACATGTGAGGAGATATTCATAGGTAACGTCCCTCTTGAGGGTTAACCATGGCTCACACATGTTAAGTGACCTAAGCAATGGATTGATACATTGGAACAACATAAATGTATGACTCTCAATGGTGTGATAAGGAGTTGGAGTCAAGCACGTGAGAAACTAGTAAGGAAAATAGAAATAAGGTCTCACTTTGCTTAGTTTAAGGTGAATCAACAATTATGACAATGGGACCAAGGTACACAACTAAACTCTAGACCAATTCCATTGAATAAAGGTGTTGATGTGAATAACGGAAAACCCATTGGGATCAAAGAATATGGAATACAATGGAAAATAGCCTAAGATATGAGATACCGTGTCACAAGTGGGATTGAAACAATGGGTAATAGTGGCAAAAGTAAAATAGTGGGCTCAAGAATTTTGTAGTTCAAATCATAATTGCACGGAAAACCTAGAATTATTGAAGCATCACTAGGGAATGGAAGTCCAATTTAAAAGTAGTGGATGCAAAATAGTGTGTGTGTATCTTAAAAATGGATATGATTTGTCATTAGGGGAAATAATGACTTATGTAGGTGAAGACATGAGATATGATCATTATGGGTGGATGAGAATAAACAAGTTTGGGAATCTTTAGGGAGGTTAATGGAGATTATCTGAACCAAGGTAACTGAAACTAATGTTGAGTAGACTATGGTTGTGCTGAGAAGCAGATTTTAGTAGATTAATGGTGTGCAAAGAATCATGATGTAATGAGCCAATTGTATGTTGGGAAGCATGATTGATTGTTCCTCGTAGGAGGAGTTTAAGAGAGACAAGGAAATAAGAACTATGTGCATATGATGATGTGGTTTAAATGACAATATTATATGAACTTGAGCAAGGGTAGGGCACTAATGGAAATTTCCTTGGGGATGGATAAAATGGAGGCTAATAAAAGTGAATTAATGATGTAGTATGGGTGATACAAAGGGATTGTGGTACCTTTTGATGTCAAATGTGATATACCAACCATGTATAGGTATTGTTGGGGAGTCCAAGGGTAGGATCATGTGATGATGTTGAGGAGAGACATGAGGCTCATATTTAGGGATACAAACTGTACAAAATCCCAATCTATAGGGGTTAAACTAAAACATGGGTGCTAAGAAGAAAAGGGTCACTAAAGTAAGGCACCCATATAATAGTGGATAAATACCAACGAAAAAGGGTGAAGGAAATAAGTGATACAAGGTGGGCCACTTGTCCAAACATGGGGATGAGGATCTTATGATTTACAACATAGGGTTTCAAATCAAGGTTCATGCATTATGAGTAGAAGGGAGAATCTATTTGTATGTGTAGGTTAGAAATGATATTAGAAGATATACATCATAACCATTGATATGTGTAAATAGGGGTGTTTGTGGCCTACGCACGTGAAAACCAATCCCATAGCATAAAGGTGCAAATGAAGTTTTAAATATGTTTATATAATGCTAAAAATTGTCTTGAATCAAGTTTGAAATTATGAAAAAAAAATATACGCTTTTGAATTTCTTCAAATTATGAATTTGATAATGTGAATGGTGTGTCAATCAGACACTATATGAGGGTGTAGGAGGTTGCAAAATAATTAGGGTTTGGGTTCAAAATAGAGGGGAAATGGACCAAATCTCATTCATTTGTGCATTATGAGATTGGAGATTTGGAGAGGTGGAGAGATTAAATGTTCCCTAGATCTTGTGGAGCTCATTACAAGAGAATTGACTGATGAAATTTGATTTTTTTAGTTTCATGTTGGTAGCCTTATCCTCCTTTTCAATTTCAGTGATTTACTTTTCTAAATTAAGGGTTTTTCCCTTGAGAACTTACCTCTGGAAAATGTTCTGGCCCTAGTTCTCTTCTTGAACCTTTTATTGCATTGACAATGTAAGAAAGGGGTCTACTATCTATGATATTCTAGTGCAAGAAGTTATAAGGTTTCCTATGCTAGCATAATGCATGAAACTATGCAAAAATTGCATTGGGGAGAGGAGAGATGAGACCAGAAGTGATGTATGATGGTTGTTTCTATGCAGGGATGGAAATATTAAAGGTTCTTTGGAGATAGAGATATGTGTATGGTTTGTAGGACTAAAATGAGGGGGATAAAGGTCTCCATGATTCTATGTCTAAACATGGTTAGCTGAAGTTCTTGGAAAACCCATTAATGATGGGAGGAGATGACATTCTATATTGTATTATTTAGTGTTGGGATGTAGAGACATGATTGTTCGTGATATAGGGGGAATCAATTTCCCTGACACTTCAATACCTCTACTTTCTTATAAGTCTTATTATTCATGGAGTACTAGGAGACACTCAACCGATGCTTCCTTGAGATAGGATGTTGAAGAATTTCATAGATGTAGATGGTATAGATTGATGTCGAGTGACAAATGGGGCAATCCTTATTGAGTAGAGGAGATATTTGGAGACACGAGAAATTACAGTGTTGGTGATTCGTATAGGGAGAACCCATGTTGCAAAAATAATTTTAGGTGTGTTGAGGGTTATGGTTGAGAGAGTACTAGCTTGCAGATAATATGGATGGGCTAGATGTTGCTAAACACTATGTGGCACTAGTTGACATCTTCCAAATGCAAGCCAGGAAATAATTTTTTGTGGTACTATACTTTGTGCCTTATGCTTTGAGAAGGTGTTGACCCTATGACCACATGTCATGATTCTTGATTTATGACCATGAGAGCCTTAAGGCCATATGCATCACTAGGGTGATATTTTTCCATGAGGAGGGGTAGGCCCATTGCGAAATGTCTTTAGGCTTGATTTTTTTGCACAACAGGATCAACTTCCTAATTATATTGATGATTATCCATATGCAAGGATGGACTTCCATTATGATCTAGAGATATTACTACTACTTGGATGGGTTTGGGGACATGATGGTAAGTAAAAATTAATTTTATAAGTCTTGATTAGCATAGATATGATTATGTATATATTGATTATTATTGCTACCATGCACATGCGATGTAGATTGGGATTTTTTGGTATGAAAATATAGTTCCAATGAGGTCGTCTAGGTAGGAGCCACATCATGGGTAAGTGTAGCTCAAACATCTTGATCCCATGAGGGAAAAAATGATAGAGAAGATGGATGATCTACACCATTGATTTAATGGACTAGCGAGAGCAGTCTTAGAGAGAAGTTGTTAGAAATTTGATGGTGGTGATGCCCAAGCCTACTTGGAAGCTAGGCCTGAGTGGAGGTGTCTTCTATGAAGAATTTCTATAGAAAATATAGGTAGTTTATGATTTGGCTACAGGAGTAATCATGTTGATGGCTCAAGATCCTCATTTTGATGATAGTGAGGAATATGAATAGGGATAGACACATGGGTTGTTTACCCCATTTTTTATATATTTATTACTTTGGGCATGCCTACTTTTGGTAAAGTTGAGGCTCTTAATTAATACACGTTTATCCTATATATATAAGGTATTTCAATGGTTTTAGATGCATGTTTAGATGATTGGAATGCAACAATGATTAATTTACATCTCATGGTTAGGGATAATTTTAGGGGTGAAATTTAGCCCATATGCTAATTTTTGAGCTTTTTTCCAAAATTTTTTTGTCAATTTCCATTTTTTTTGTAAATCCCAAATTCCATGGGATATGAGTTTTTCACTCTGGAAATCACCAAATTGTCAAGAAACTATATAAAACCCTTAGAAATTTGAATATTTTTAAAAAAATATCACCCGACATTTTATGGTTGGAAATTTAAGAGTTAGTAAGATTCATCAAGGTTTCTACAACTTAAAAAGTTTATGGATCCTTAAAAATTTCCCTAGTCATAGTTGCGTGGTGCAATGGAAGAAAGTTCCATACATGAGATGGCTAACTAAGATGCATGTAGTGCTTTATGGTGAGAAGATTGGCTAAGCATGAGAGAAAATGGGTTGGGCTGAGAGATGGTGAATCCTATAAGTGTTTAATTTCCCTTGGTGATATCATATCCTGACTTGGGGGTGGTATTTGTAGCTGTTACATATGGTTCAATGCCAAAATTACTCTTACAGAACTAATTTATTAGATCTTCTTTAGTTAAAAGTTAAGTATTTATTGTCGTCTATGAATATGCAAATTATATTTACTTCATGTTATGGGAATGGTTGTTATGCATGTTGTGTGTATGAAATATAGTTGTTAATTCCATTGTGTTTTACATTATGCACTTGTAACAACCCAACATTAGACATTAGTGTATGGTATATGGTAACGGTAAAAATGTCAAAAATATATGAATAAATTAACAAGGAAAATGTGCATTATAACTTAAATTAAGTATATGAGTGACAAGTGTGTCATGCATGCAAAAAATAAGAAATTGAATGAAATATGGTAATTAAATAATAAAAAAGGGGCAAGACCGAGAGAAAGGGGCTCTAGTAGTTCTAATGGATTTTGGGGTTTCTTGCTCGATGTGATAGTTTTGGCTTGTGTGTGTTTGTTAACAGGGAGTATAAGGAGGAGGAGAAGGTGGAACATAGAGGGGGAGATAAATACATGAAACAACTAAGGTATCACCTAGTTTGACATACTGTTAGTTGTTGAGGGCTCAAGGGCCTTGGATTTGGCTATGTGTTGGTTGGGTGGAGAGTTGTCCCCCTGACTATTGTTGTAGATAAAGGATATAGTGACTAAAGGAGCACAAGGTTTGCATACAAAATTGGTAAAGTTGGTCATTGATTAGGTAGGTAGATAGTGTTCTTAGAGGCTTATAGTTTGTTGCAGATAAATCGTAACTAAAGGAGCGCAAAGTCTACAAGAAAAACTAGTAAAGTTGGTCATCGATCAGGTAAGTATAGATTCTTCTTATTTTTTGCTAGTCTTCTTATTATATTTGTATTGATGGATATACTCTTAAAACACTATTTTTCTTTTAATTTGATTTTTTTTGCAAGAAATCTATTTTGAATTAGATATTTAGTATTTATAATGAACTAGGCTTTTTAAATTTGGTATCATAGCCTAGTTCAATACTCAGGGACCTGAAGGGCCACAACCACCTAAGAAATATAATTTATTAATCAAATAAAATATTACCCGGGGTGTTGGGATTTGAACCAAGATCGCTTGTTAATAATAATGCAATTAATAGCTAGAGTGATGGAGTTCATCAACTATTCTCTACTACCCATTGCTCCACCAAAAATCCTCAACTGCAATACCTAGTTTGGATGTTCACTATCAAAATTTTGTTCAATACCTTCAACTATACTATGTTTATGATGCACCCGAGATGCATCTGTCCTCATTCCCACCCAAAAAAAACTACTCTCAACATTACAATGTCAACGAATTTGACCATACGATTTGCAAAAACTATTTTGCAAGATCATATCCCCATTTTCTATAATTATGGAAAAGTAAGACTACCATTGAACTTGAGAATATGGGTTCTAGTTTTTTCCCTTTCCTGCATGGAAATTGTTTTGCATCCTATTATAGAAGCATTTTTTTTTTGCAAAGACTGAGGTTAAAATGGATGAAGAATAGGAGTTTCGATCACATAATAAATAAAGAAACCTATATAAGAGTTATATGCATGCTTAAAGATATTTTTAATCCTAAAAATTCCTTTTCTTTGTCTAATGTCTCAAAGAGGTCAAAGGATTTGGGACTGACAATTCTAGTTTTGAGGTTTATGAAAAGATTCCCAACATTTTTTAAAGAATTTGTTGGACTGAAATATAATGTTCCCTGGTTTAGATTAACTAAAAAGGTTGTTGATGTTGATCAAGAGGAACAAAGGATTTCTAAATAGCAAGACTCAAAGTAAGAAACTTCGATTGCAAAGTTCAGATGCATGGAAATTGGATTTGGGTTTTCCAGATGACTATGCACATACATTAATATCCAATTATCGTGACCACTTAAGCATTGTCAAGATGCCAAATAATTTATCGTGATCGAATCTTGTCGACTGGAAAGATGAATTTGCAATCTATGCACTGCAAAAGAGGGAAGAGTCAAAAGAAGGGGATGGTATTTCCTATAGTAAGTTCAAAAAAAAAGTACCTATGGCATGTGAAATGAATTATCTCCATGGATATGGCTTGATGGATAAGGTTAATGCGTGGGTGGATGAATGGCAAAATATCACTTACATACCACTATACGAAGATGTGTCGCATCTAGATTCTAAGATCGCTTTGATGGAGAAGACGGTTGTTGGTTGTTTTCATGGACCATTGAATCTAACAATTCACAAGAAGATTGGCATAAATAATTTTAGGTTTTTGCACAAGGAGACAATTTTTCCACACATATTCACAAGAACTTTCACTCCCTATATAGGATTATTTTATCTTTCTATGAGGTGTTCAAAAGAGAGGCCTACAAAAGTGACCAGTTTATTGGGAAACATCCTCTTGTAGCATTCAGAGAGAAGTATCTCTACATGATGAGGATGAGAATCCTTTATAGGAAGGCTTGCACAAATAGGATAAATTATGTTAATGATAGATACATGATACTTTATAGAAAATATGACACATATAGGATAAATTATGTTAAATATGGATATCCATGTAATCCCGATAAGGATAGTAGTTATAGTAATGATGAAGAAAAATTGACTGGTGAAAATGCTTCGATGAATATTTCTGATTTCGATAGACAACATTTATGCAGGAAATTAGTAAAGTGAGATTGGTGTTGGTAATGTTTATGACCGAATAATCTCGACGAGTAGTTCAATTGATTGGATCCCCTGTATTAGCATATGATTGGTGCTAAGTGAAACTAAAGGTTTCTAACCCACATGAGAAAAAGAAGAAAGTGAGGCCTACAAAATTTTCATGAGGGGAAGCTCTGGGAGAACACTAATGAGCCCTTGATAATAAGGGAGATCTCTAAAAGAGAATATGGGAGGATTTATAAGGACTAAGGAGCCTACACTAGTCGTAACCTATCAAGAGAAGAAAATTCTCGGACTCAAAGTCATATGTAGGCCTACCCATGATTTGCCACATGAGAAGGCAAGGAGAAGACCTGTCAGACGAAACGCCGAAGGTGGAAATGTTTTCAACATCCACGATCGGAGATCGACGCAGATCGATATCGAAAAAACCATTTCGCAAGTTCCAAATGTGTACCAAAAAGCTCCTCTCCAAGTTGGTGAAATGTTTTAAACCGCGACGAGTTTTAACAGTAGAGATCGTGAAAGCTCCAGATCGACGGTAGAGATTGATTCCTCCAATCCAAAGTGCACTACGAAGATGTTGATCCAGAGTCCTCGAAATATGTTAAAGGGCAGAGTTATCCGACGGTGGAGATTGGTGCAGGAGCAGATCTACGGTGTAAAGACCATTTCGCTTACTGTAAGTGCTCAAAACAAAACCTCGGTTAGGGAAAGTGAAACTTGATAAATCTCTCCACATCAAATGACTAGATAGTAAAAGGGTCTATGATCTATGGTGGAGGTTATAACCCATGAAGTGGAAGTGCACCCAGGATGAAAAAGGTAAAACATGATCGTGCGAAAAGTCAACAGTAGGGATCACGCAGTGCTAGATTTGGGACCCCGGATCTACGGTTATGATCGCATTCGACAGGGAAAAGTGCATGGTCAGATAAGAAGGTGTAGTATAAAATTCGGCACATGGATCCAAACAGTTTATTATTTTGCAGCATCGGGAAGCGGGGGTTTCATATTGTGCAGACCGTGCAACCTTGGACAAAAATCCAGAAAAAGCTGTTAGCTGCCCAGGTACGCTTCTCCTATAATAAGTTGTTGTCTCATGGTTGAATCGGAGGATTCAGAAGCTCAGAAGCTCGAGCTTCAAGGAGCTAAAGAATCCCTAACAGATAAATACGTCGAGGCCTTCGATACTATCATTCTGAATGGTAGTATAGAAGCCGCTCAAGATAATTTAAAAGCTCTCCAGCCATAGGGAATTGAGCCCCATCAGGTGTTAATTTCCTTCTTTTTCTACTTTTCGGCTGAACAAACCCCAAGATTCCCTAAGTTTATAAGCTGGTGTGCATAGAATTATTCGTAGTCTAAAGGTATGGTTATGGATGCGTATAGGTCTAGGATACTGTGTCCCATCAATTCCCTCAATATCTGAAGGTCTCTGTCAATACCCTCTGAGTTTATCCAATTGTCTAGTGAATAGAATGAAGGAGAGATACTTTATTTCTTTCAAGAATCCTCAGATGAACAGAAAGATACCTTCCTCAAAACATGTTTAAAACCTGAAACCCAGTTGTCAAACCCTCCTTTCCACATTGATTTCCACATGTTCAATGAAGAAACTCAGTCTGTAATAACCATAGCAAGCCAATTTTTAGGTCTGGAATCAAACCAGTTCGTCACTGAACCCTTATTGATTCTCATTTTTTCCCTTAGTTTGAGCCAAGCAGTGTTAGGAATGTCGAGTTAGTCTTCGCCACCCACCTGTCTGTAGTTCAATGAGTCCCTGGCTAGAAATATAAATGCCCAACTGAGTAATTTTAGCCAGTTTGGGACCTTTAGGTTCCATTCTATTCTTATGAAAATGTTTTTGAGTTTTAATGATGATGACACACAGCTCCCTGAGATGGTCATGACAAGAGACATGCACAATGACTATGGAAAATTCATGAATGCCCTCATGGCTCCAGTCTATGAAACCCTATTTCAAAAGAGGCTACCGAGAGTCTTACCGAAAATGAAGAGCATGCTATAATCATCTCCTGAAAGGAGAGCCAAGTATTGGTTCCTCATAGAGAATAGTACAGTGATCAACGTTTATGGATTTACTCGCCGACCGTACGTCCTCCCAGCGTTTCTGACACCGAGGGTTTTTGCACTGGAACTAATCAGACAAAGGTTGGTGGATGAAAATGAACATTTTATAAGTGCCAGAAAACATGAAGACATTAAATTTCCATGGGTGGTTATCCCTTTCACTGTCAAAAACAAGTTGTCTTTTCCAAAGGTCAAAATTTTGCTCAGGGAGAAGGGGTTTGACATGGAAGCCGCAATCGACTACGACTCGCATCACATCATCTCCGATAGAAGACAAGAAAATAAGAGCAAACCCTTCGCACATGTCAAAGTGGTAGGCCTGGAAGAAAGAGCGAATTGGATGCAACACCCTATAGAAATCAATTCTAACAAAGATATGCCAGAAAGGCCGACCTTTTCTGCTCTGTTGAAGAGTCCTCCTCAGCCATACCTCTCCAACATTGTGGTTGTAGCCACGCAAATTACACCTCTAGACAGCTTGTCTGATAAGGAGAATAAACTGGAATACTCAAAATCCATGGACGTAGAAGAGGGAGAGGTGTCCCAAACACCTAAAAAGCAAAAAATGGAAGAACCAGATGAAATCATGCCAAGGGCCAGTGTCAAAGGAAAGAATAAAATTATGAAATTCAGGGGTCGATCCTTCGTGATTTAGGAATACACGTTCAGTGGTGTTCCCAAAGAAGTGGCAAGAAAATATAAGTCCAAAACCGAGCTGCTAGAAAAATACAGAGAGGCTAGTAATAGGGCCTTCGAAGAAAGGTCAAAGTTAAGCGAAGAGGTGGACAAACTACCAGGCCAGAAGACCTCTTTGGTGACATTCAGAGACCCTACCAAAGGAACGCTGAATTTGGTCGTGATCACGAGTGACAAGGTGGCAGAGTTAGAAGTAGATCCAAAAAAAGTCCCTAAAACTGCCATGATTAATTTGCATCAGGGGATAAGTGAATACCTCTACGCTGATGTACTCCAAGCGGCTTTACAAATATCCAAATTGATGACTTGTAAGAAAAGAGTAGAAGAAATGCTCCGAAAGGAGAGAGTAGAAAATAAGGCTCACCTGGAACAGATCAAGAAGCTCAAAATGGATCTATCTATAGCATACATCCCAGGGGATAAGGGTGTTTCCACTCAGAGACTAATCAAAGACAAGGAAGGTACTATCCAATTACTGAAGAAAAAGCTAGAAATTCCTTCTGCTTGGCTCATTTAGATAGCCAAGTTGACTGAGATAGAAACGGAGAAGGAGACCCTAAACACTGAGTTGGTCAATTGTAAAGCCAAATTACTCGTACATGAATGGAAAGTGGTGCAATGGAAGAAAGATGCAGAGCTTTGGGTCGAAGAAAATGGGCCTTTGAAATAAGGCAAGCAAAATTGGAAAGAGAGTTAAAAGAGTTGAGGGAAAAAGCTCAGGAACAGCCAACGCTCGTGACCCAATCACCTGAAGTGCCTGATGCATCTGAAGTACTTGGTGCAGACTCATTATCCCAAGCAATGTCTCAGGTAAGCCTCAAGACTATAGATATCACCGGCTTGATGAAAAAGAATCGAGACTTAATGGAAATGGTTAATGCCAAAGAAGATCTAAAGAAAAATATATAGGAGCGTTGTCGGGAATTGGAGAGGAAGAACAATGAATTATCAAAGTTGGTTTCAGGACAGGGGGCTCTAGTAGGAGAAAGGCACCTCATTTGGGACATGATTATAGTGGAAGCAAATAAAGTGCGCCCATACTTGGATTTTATCCAAGATAAGGAGGTAACCATACAAGCAGCTAGAAAGCACATCCAGGCAACTCAATGTGACCTGCATAAAAGACCTTTGGACACAGCTGAAAGCGCAATTAAATTCCTGAACAGTTTAACAGATGAGGACATCAGACGAGGGAACATTCAGGATAGGATTCCCACCATTACTTGGGCCAAAAGGGCAATTCACAAACACCACCATTTAAAGATGGTTGAGGCAAAGTGGAATTTCATGCTCAAACAAGCTGATGATTTTGTCAAGAAGTTCAAACCTATGGTCCAGAGAGGGATCCCTTTCTTTTGGGAAGAGAAGGGACCCATGCTATCCCATAAGGAGTATTACAACAGGTTGGTCGAGTGCAGGAAGGACCACAGACAATTCGAAGATATGACTCAGCAACCACCTTCAGGCATGACCATGATTAGAAAATTGTCTGGGGAGTTTGAATTGTTATTTGATTTCAAAAATTTGTGCACTAAGTTGCCAGCACCTTCAGCGTCTTCCTATCTAGAAAATCTAGAGTTAGAAGTGCTGGCGGAAGAAATGGTTAACTAGAGACACCGACAGCTAACCAATGGAAAATGATCGAGAACTACAGCAAGTCCGAACAAAGGTCACGCCAAGGATGATGGAATCTAATGACAACCAGAACCCAGGGCACAACTGCGGAAGAATTAGTCAAGTGGGAAGTTTGAAGACTTGACATCTTTTAGACCCGATGGAAAACCTCACCTCCATCATTTTCTATTTTATGTCACCCATGGAAGGATTCCACGATACAATTTGTTAAGAAACTGTTGCTAATTTTGTAACTAATTTGGCCCTGTTTCGAGGTTGGTCTCAAGGGCCCAAAATGCTTTAAATAAGCTCCTCACAGAAGGAGAAAGGGTTGGTTAGTTTTGAATTTGCAAGACTATTGTGTTTGTAATACTTTTTTATTAATATACAAAGTCGAATGCTGGTTATATGCATTTTACAGGAATTCCTGTGTGTTTCCAAAATACAGTCTGTACTTTTCTTTTCTCATGTGCATGTTATTTTCAGTATTTCTTTACATTATGTTTCTCTTATGTCATATACTTAGTGTATAATGGATAGGAATTCATACCCATATGCTCCTGCCATTGTCTCTGATATCCACTAAACGTTTCTTCCAAAGCTGGCGTGGAATTCATCCTCGCGGTGCTCCACGTTAGAGGATTGTCATCTTTCTGCTATTACCACCATAACCCAACTACAATGACAGTGATCAAGGCACTACCTTGATCCTGTAATCATTTTCCCATGCAAACTGCTATGTTCTCCTATTAATTTTGACTCCATAGCCCGATATCTCTTCCTTTTGTTTCCAACCACCAATGTTTGATACTTATCTTGTGACAATATAAATCTTTCCTTACTATGTATGTGTGAGAGATCCCTCTCTGAAATCAAAGAAGTCAGCTTGCTTTTCTAAAGTGGTTCTGATGTTACCTTGGGATCCGCCTTCCTGCAACCTTGGGTGTGATTCTGGATGCTAACAAACTGGCACCGTTGTCGGGGACAAAATTGAAGATCATCCTTGGGAAGAACGACAAAGATTCAAAGGATAAAGGGTTTATGTGGGAAAATAGAGACTACTGCATGTGAACAAGGTTGTATCATTTTCCTTGGCGACTCCACATTGTTTCTCAGCTACACACAGAAGTCATCTTGGCTTCCCAGCGACCGCATACCAAAGTTAATCCTAATGCCCAGGTTTTTCAAAGTTTAGATAATCCAAATAGGTCGTTTAGGAATAAGGGAAAAGATCAATTAGCTATTCCTCAGTTTGAAAATTCCTCCACTCAAGAATTCTGTAGCTTTCCTGATTCTGCGGAGGAGGTTTCCTCTAAAGGTATCCTGCCAAAATCCAAGTCGGAGTCAGATATGAGAAGTACCAGAGTAAATCCTGATCACTTGGAAGCCTACATGTTGGAATCTCTCTGACAGAACCTTCAAAGACCTGGAAACCCTGTTGTCCAAAGTTTTCAGCCCCATACCCCTCCAGCAGTGCGAAATCAATTTTCCTTCCCGGTCCCACGTGCAGTCCCGAACCCGTCTATACCAATGGTTGGCCGATTCGCTCCACTAGAGTTTCCTATCATGTTGCATGACCTCCCCCAAGGTTATTCCTAGAGAGTCCCCTTCTATGATGGGGAAGGAAATTTTACCGCCCGACGACATGTTGACATATTTGAAGACTTCTTGAATCTGGACTTGGTAGATCATGATGATGTGAAAATGAGGTTGTTTGTGTTGAGCCTTTTGGGGGAGGCAAAGAAGTGGTTTAAATATTTACCCGCTAGGTCCATCTACACATTCTCATCCTTCCAGACTACATTCTAGGAAAGATGGGACGATAAAAGAATCCCCCTACAAGTTTTGTCCCTATACAATGGTCTGAAGAAAGGTGGTTTCGAGTCAGTGCATGAATTCTCTAGAAGGTTTATGAGAATGTACAATTTCGTTCCTGTCGACATCAAACCGTTAGTGGGTGCCGTGAAGCTACATTATGCTGATGCTTTTGATAGTGACTTTGCTCTGCTGCTAAGGGAGAAGAAGTCATCCAATCTCCCTATGATGTTTCAAGATGCCTTAGAGGTGGAAGTGAACATGATGGCAAGCAGGAAGATCAGGCAAAAGATGGAAATAAGAAAAGTTCAGGAGACGATCCTTCTACCTCTAGTGCTTCCGCTAATGATGTAAAGTTTGAAATGATGTTGAAAACGATAGAGAAGCTGATGGATGAATTATCCGTAGATGATGGGTCACTGAATAGGCAACAAAATGAACCCCAAATCAAGAACCCAAAATTTAGGAGACAAAATCCTCCTCAGCCTCCGTAGATCAGACAAAGGGAGGCCAAAAATCTCAGGAACCTGAACGATCAGCAAATACAACCACCTTTTCCTGAAAATTATGTTGATAGAGGAGGTGATGAAGAACCCATTGAAGATCAAATCCACCATTTCGGAGATCGGGATTTTGATATATGCCTCACATAAGGTGAACACAACATGTATTCCCAAGAAGAAGATCCAAAAAACCTCGAAGAGGAATCAGAACAATATCAGTGGGGATACATGTATGCCATAGGTGAGGTTAAGAGAAAGATCCATCTAAGGACTAGAGACGTCATGTTTAACAAAGGTAATCTGAATCCTAATGAGCCCTCCTCTAGTATGCAAAGTGAAGACAGAAGCAAGGAGAAAGCAAAAGAGAAAATTCCACGCAAAGAGCCCATGGATATAAGTGAAAAGGTGAAAGAAGCTAGACTGCCCACACATGTTGAAGTGGAAAAGGTTGCCCCTATCTTCAATAACTCTTCAAGGTAAAAATATCTATTCCCTTCAACGAATTGCTAATAAATAAGGAATACAGAGGTAAGATAACCGGTATGGTTAAAGGCAAAGGATATTTTCAACCCGACATCCTAGAGGTAAATGATGAGGCCCCCACCATCAGTTTTGGGACCAGGCTCGAAAATGGAGATGAAGAGGAGGTTCCTCCTTTTTATTTGAGTTTGAATGTACACAACATGGTCATACATAACGTTATGTTGGACTCAGGAGCGTCACATAATATAATGCTGAAAGGGGTGGTGGAAAGTTTAGGGTTAGAGGTCACTAGACCCTACAAATACTTGTATTCTTTTGACTCTAGGAAGGTGAAATGCCTCGGGTTGATCAAATATATGGTAGTGACTCTTACAAAACTGCCTTCCAAAACTATAGTGATGGATGTGGTCATGGCAGACATTCCCACCAAGTTCGGTGTGTTTCTATCTAGGTCTTGGACCTCCAAATTAAAAGGGAGCCTACAGATGGATATGTCCTATGCCACCATTCCTATGATCGAAGGTAGTAAGAGGTTGTACAGCGAGAAGAGATCCTTGTAAGTGGTCAGTGGCCAAAACTAGCTGGATGATCATGCCATATATGCTGTCGACACTGACCTGGGGTTGTCCATCTTCTTCAATGACATTTCCTCGAGCACTCTCGAAATCTCATCGTCCATCGAGGAAGAAGAAGGGATCATCGAAGAACGAGAAGTTTTAGTAGTGAAAGAGAGGGAATAAGGTCTTTGGACCTTGTACTTTGATGGTTCAATTGCTAAAAGTAGAGCTGGCACAGGTGTGTATATTATTTCTCCCACCAAAGACTTTGAAATCATGTCTTACCAGTTAAATTTGAATGTACTAACAATGTAGCAGAGTACGAGGATTTATTGTTGGGACTACATGCCTTAAAGGACAAGAAAGCTTAGCAGGTATTGATCATCAGGGATTCATAATTGGTTATAAATCGAATTAATGACATATACCAAACCAGGAATCCTAGAATGAGAGCCTACAAAAATGAAGTGTGGGACATGTTCGAAAAAAATTTCACCGAATACACAGCCAAGGTAGTCCCTAGAACTGAAAACACGGTTGTTGATTCCCTAACGGTTGCTACTGGCAGATTCGGGGCCTCAGCGGCTGAGAAAAAGGAACATAAGGTGTATTTCAGGAATAGACTCGCCATACCTGACAACTCCAAACACTGGAAAGTGTTCGAAGACGATGAAAAGATTAAAATATTTCAGGAGCTATCGAATGAATTTGCAAACACCCAGATAGACAGCGAGAACTTCCACCTGGAGAACTTTCAGGATGCCGAGGGTGACGAAGAAGGAAGCAATGAGGGAAAGCAGTATAAATATTCCTTGGGGCAAAAGGACATAGTGCAGCTAAAAGGTAATCATTGTTAGTTTTTCAACATTAAGCTAGCATTATGTTAGGATATTTACTGATAGAATAACAAGTACAGCAATCAAACACAAGAGACAATGAACAGAGTGTTTTTGATCAGGGAAACCATAATTGGAGAAAACCCTGCAACTTCCTCAGAGATAGAATCAACACAAGATGTAAAACCCCAAAACAGTAAGATGCACTCCCGACAGCAGTAATCTTCTTCTTATCTAGCCCCAGTGTCTTCTCCTTCCTCAACTATGTGCTACACGTGAGTGTGTGAGTGATGTGTACTAAATAGAGACCCTAGCTCTCTATTTATATTAATCCTGACATGACTAAAACCCTACTAGGGCTGACCTCTACTAGGAGAGTATAATAACCCTAGTGCCATGGAACTACGGGGACTTTAACCCTTAGACAATCGGAGGGTTACCCACTATGACTTGACATGATTTGTTTACATTATTGATCCTCCCGATCGAAAGATCGGGGCATGACAATATGACTTGATTACATTATAGATTCATCCCAGAATAAACATTGGGTTACAATACATAAGATACATAGATGAATACATTCTGAAGTTACAAATACATTAACACTCCCTCTTAACTAGGAAGGTATTCTTTCGACACAATTTTCAACACTGGTCTTCTTCTCTGTATCAACTAGATCATCTCGAGTCTTCTGAGTCTTCAAGTCATCTTCATTCTTTGAATCTGGATCATCATGGAACATCATCACTGGATCTGGATCATCTCTCGATTTGGATCAACACGGGACATCATCACTGGATCTGGATCATCTCTCGATCTGGATCAACACCACTAGATCTGGATCATCACTCGATCTGGATCATCATCACTGGACTGGATCTGGATCATCACTCGATCTGGATCATCTCTTGATCTGGATCATCACTGCTGGATCTGGATCATCACTCGATTTGGATCTCTCGGAGTCATCATAACTGGATCTAGATCATATCTCGATCTAGATCTCATCTGGTCATCATCATGTGTGTGTTATCTCGTCATAGGAAGTTCTACAGAGCCAACCTTCTTTCATGTTGGTTGTAGGCCTAGCCATCAGGTAGGTATTTTCCCAACACTTACATCTGACCTACTCGTCAAAAAGGCATGCCCAGCACTCACATCTGATCATGTAATAAACTACAATCACATCAGAAAGGCCCCGCACTCACATCTGTCATGGAAGGAACTAAATCCTCTCACCATGATAGAATGGCCTACCCTTACATCTGACATGGAAGGAACTGAATCCTCTCACCATGAAAGAATGGCCCGCACTTACATCTGACATGGAAGGAACTGAATCCTCTCACCATGAAAGAATGGCCCACACTTACATCGGCCATATAAGGAACTGAATCCTCTCACCATGATAGAATGGCATGCACTCACATCTGACCTGGAAGGAACCAAATCCTCCACCCTCGTTAGAAAGGCCCCCCAGTCCCAGATTGATCTACCTGTTAACTGACTAGGTTCCTCCACTCTCTCAGAGAGTGGCAGTAGCCCTTACATCTGTCGTACTCGACAGAATGGCCAGCACTCACATTTGACATGGGAGGAACCTAATCCTTTAGCCATGACAGAATGGCTCTGCCCTTACATCTGGCCTGCTTGTCAGAATGGCGGTAGCCCTTACATCTGTCCTACTCGACAGAATGGCCAGCACTCACATCTAACATGGAAGGAACTAAATCCTTTAGTCATGACAGAATGGCTATGCCCTTACATCTGACCTGCTTGTCAGAATGGCAGTAGCCCTTACATCTTTCCTACTCGACAGAATGGCCAACACTCACATCTGACATGGAAGGAACCAAATCCTCTCACCATGAAAGAATGGCTTAGCCCTTACATCTAACCTGCTCGTCAGAATGGCTTTGGGACTTATCACTTTCCCTTGGAGGAAACCTCGATCTGGAGAACTCCAAGCTTCTCCCTGAAGTACTCAAACTTCACTTTGGCTAATGGCTTTGTCAACACATCAGCTATCTGTTCCTCTGTCACAACACATCAGCTATCAGCTATCTGCTCCTCCCCTCTGCACCATATCCCTGATATATTGATACTTGATCTCGATATGCTTCAACTTGTCATGGAACACTGGATTCTCTGACAAATTCACACAACTCTGGTTGTCACAATGTATACAAGTAGCATCCATCTGGAGATCAAATAAATCATATAGTAGCTTCCGTAGCCATACTGCCTCACAACTAGTTGAACAAGCTGCGACATACTCTGCTTTAGGTATACTCAGTTCCACACAGGATTGTTTCCTGCTAAACCAAGAGATCACACCTGATCCCATACTGAAGCAACACCCTGAAGTGCTCTTCCTATCGATGGCACTGCCTGCCCAATCTAAATCAACATAACCCTCTAGGTTAATATTTTGATTCGCATCATACTTGAGCCCATAATCAACTGTACCCCTTAAGTACCTCAGAATATGCTTTGCAGCAATCAAGTGAGCATTTCTCGAATCTGTCAAGAACTGGCTCAAGGTGTTCATAGCAAAGCAAATATCTGGTCTCATTTTCATTAGGTACATCAATGACTCAGTCATCTGACCATACATCGTAGCATCAACCGACTCTGATGAAGCATCACTCAATAGCTTTAGGTTCGATGCCATAGGTGTGGCCATAGTCTTGCAGTCCATCATCCCAAACCTCTTCAAGATCCCTACTGCATACTTTCCTTGTCCAAGGAAGATTCCATCCGCACTTTGCCACACCTCCATACTTAGAAAGTAATGCATCATACCCAAGTCCTTCATATCAAACTCGGCAGCAAGCTTTCTCTTCGTATCAGTAATCAACCCATCCATACCTGTCACAAACAGATCATCTACATATAGTAGAAGCATCACTAGGTTGCCATCTTCAATCTTGTAGTAAAGGTTGGAATCTGCTTTACTCTTGGTAAAGCCCAAACTGGATAGAAAGCTATCAATTCTACCGTACCATGTGTTAGCACCTGTATTGAACAAAAGCAATATAAGATCATGGTGGGGGATAAGATTGTGCTGTTTAAATACTTTGGTTTAAAGATATGATACAAAGGTGACGTGATGGTCTAAAAGAGCAGCCAAGTTAACAAAAATCCTAGGCTGTGATCGAAAGAAGGAGCCAATCCATGGCTAATACTCCCTCCGCCTTTCAAAACATGTGAGGAAGATAGCAGAAGTTCGGGCCTTTAGCCGCCTGCACAAATCAAGGGTTACAAATTGATTCGGGGATGATCTGCGGTTCATAACCAATCCGTCGGGAGAAAGTGCAAGTTAGTTAAAGAAATGGGAGCTGGCGAAATCACATATATTCCTATCGATCCGACGGTGGAAGGACGGAATCGGATCACATCGGCGGTAGGGATTGATTTCGCAGCCGAAACCTGCGCGGCGGATAAGTGCCAGAGCTTCCAGCGGAAGGGATGTGTGGAGGTAAATCCGACGGCCGAGGATTAAAGACAGCGTGGATCGACGGCTATTTTGGTTTCCGAGAGATGAACATGCACGCGGGGTAACCTTTGAGCCACCCGACGGAACTCATTATATGGTGCCCGATCCAACGGTTGGAGATCGGAGGGTAATAGATCAACGGCTAACAATGATCCCGGAGGTCGAACTAGCACGGCGGATAATCACGGAGTGCCCAGCGGAATTGGGTACGCGACTGAAGATCCGACGGTGCGTAGCTGAAGGGATATCGCATCAACGGCTGGGAGCAATTCCGTTGATTAAACTTGCTCGACGGATAAAGCGAAGGAGCCCAGCGGAATTGGATGGGCGCCACATGATCCAACGGCCCGCCTGTAAAGGAAGATTAGATCGACGGCTGTAGATGTTTCTGGGACCCAGAGTTGCACGGTAGATAAAGTCATACGGCTCAGCGGAATGTGGGACGTGGTGTTTGATCCAACGATGAGGGGTGGAAGTACGTCACATCGACGGTCACGAGCGACCCCGGAATGGAGACTTACACGGTGCTTAGCGCCAAGATGCCCGGCGGAAAAGCACACATGGTGTACGATCCGAAGGCTAGGAATTTGCACAGAAGAGATCAACGGTCGGAAAGGAACCCGGAGGAGAAAGATGCACGGCTGTTAGAGATAAGTAGCAGTTGCGGAAATAAATGCTTCCCACGTGTCTAATCGGGGGTGTCCTATAAAGGCAAAATTGACCTCTCCAAAGATTATTTTATTACTTGGGACCCAGCGAAAAGGACCTGTCGATTTGGGCGCTTCCAGTTGTCAGCACCAGGCGCATTCCGAACACACGCCCCCACAGTGAGCCAGGTAGGACCTTAATCCTGTAATTCCTTCGCTCAATTATGTTTATAAATTAAGAAATGGATCAACAGGGCGAAGCCTCTGTGTCTGGTCGGGTCCCGGATGAAAGAGAAGAATTCTTGGTAGATAGACACAGGGGTGTCTGTGATCCTTTCTTGTCTACAGGAAGTGTGTCAGGCAGCAAAGAGAGGCTATGGTCTTGTTTCTCGCAAGGGAATGACGTTCTGAATGTATGCAAGTATTTTTTGTACTTTTTTGCCCTGGAGAAAACCTTCCACTTCCCTGAATTTGCCAAATGGTGCGCAGTAAATTATTCTCCCTCTCAGAGAGTCATTGTGAGTCGGTCCGTGTCGAAGATACTATGTAAAATTGATGCTTCGACCATTAGGGAAAATCTTAGTTTGCCCGAAAGTTACCCTGTGAACCGTGTGTCTGTAAATGAGTCTGTCCTTGCCGAGTTTTTTAAAATTTGCAACGATGGCGCTCGCTCTCGATTCCTGTCAAGTATCCTAAAGGAAGGTCAGTCCCTTGAAGGCCTTACCTTGCCCTACCCCTTGCACATTTTTAGAACTGAAGTGCAGTGGGTAATGTCTTTGTTTTGTCAAGTGTTAGGTCTAGATGACGATTGTCATATAGGTGATGTTATCCTTGGTTTCCTGGTAAAAGTAAATTCTTTAAGTCCCGAGTCCCAATCAGTTCCTGTGCTTAATTTAGACGAATATCTGGCCGAAGCGATCCACCTCCAGTTGACTGAATTTCCCAAGGTCCAGTTTTTTAGGTTTCAAACACACCTGCTTAACATGTTATTATGTTCTCATGTTACAGAATTGAAGTTCATAAGTACTCTATCCTCTTCTGATTTTCCAAAGCAAATCAACCTGATCGAATTTTCCAATTCGATCATGTCCGAAATATACAGGATGTTGTTTGATCAAGAATTGCCCCGGGTCCTTGATGAAATGAAATGTTTGATGCAGTCTTCACCCGAGGGGCGGGTTGGAGACTGGTTTCTGTACAGAGATTATACTATTTTGAGAGTGTATGGCTTTACAGGTCAGCCTTATAGGTTGCCTTCCTTTTTGACCCCAAGGATTTTTGCTCTAGAGTTTATGAGGCAAAGGTTGTTATCAGAGGAGGAGCATTTCGGTGCTTTTAGAAAATCTTTGAATATTAAATTTCCATTTAAGGTCGTCCCTTTCATTTTTAAAGGCAAAGGTGCCCTGGCATGCATAGAGAGATTGATGGAGAATATGGATTTCGTAAAGGATGTAAATATGAACTATGACCCCCACCAGGTGATATCATTGAGAAAGCAAGCAAACAAAAACAAACCATTTGAGCATCAAGCTGTTGAAGGGTTAGCTGAAATGGCTAATTTGCAGCAGTTCACTGACGAGTCCAAAACTGAGACAGAGACACATCCCGTATCTCGTTCAGAGATCCAAATTACAGAGGGTGTCAGTGTTGCGGTCAAGAGGAGTTTGGCAGAGGCTGAGAATATGGAAGTGGACGAAGAGACGTCCCGTAAGAAGGTGAAGCTGCTCGAAGGAGGTGATATGGTGGACGAAGAGATGCCCAGTGTTTCCAAAAAGGTTGCCTTGGTCCCCATCAAGAGCGTACAGGTCAGTCAGTTTTCTTTTAAAAGTTCAGAAGGTGACATTAACAGCCCAGAATCCGGTCCCTTGTTTAAATCAAAAGAAGAGCTCAAGACAAGCTACCTAGAAAAGAGGAAGCAATCCCTGGAGGAAACACGAAATCTGCTCCCTAAGGTAAGGAACCTGTACAGTTCTAAAACATCCCTAGTTGCTGCTAGGGATGCTAAGAAAAATACTTTCAAAATCGCCATTGTGAATGATAAGAAAATGTCTGAGATAGAAATCCGTCTGGACAAAATCAGTACTCTAGACAAGATTCAGTTGCATAAGCAAACCAGCGACATTC
>LPNX011173541.1:308355-328278 GCA_001517045.1 Pseudotsuga menziesii
TGACAAAGAACATCTACATCACCTTGAGAAGGTTTTCATGAAGTGCAGGAAATACGGTATATCTCTGAATCCGAAGAAATCTAATTTTGCACTAGAGGAAGGAAAGCTGCTAGGCCATATAATATCCAAAGATGGCATAAAGATTGATCTTGAGAGAGTAAGTGCAATCCTGAAAGTGGGAGAGCCCAGAAGCAAAAAAGAGGTACAGTCATTTTTGGGACAGGTAAATTTCTTGAGGAGATTTATACCAAGCTTTGCTGAGATTTTGGTGTGTATCACTAATATGTTAAAAAAGGGTCATGAAATAAAGTGGAGTGCAGAAGCCAAGGAGTCATTTTGGGGAATCAAGAAATCTATTTCAGAAGCCCCTGTCCTGGTAAGTCCAAATTTTGCCAAAGAATTCTCAATATTCTCCTATGCTTCGGAGCATACTATAGCAGCAGTATTATTGCAGAAGAATGACGAAAACCAGGAACAACCTATAGCTTTCTTCAGTAAGATACTTCGGGATGGAGAATTGAAATATGACATCATGGAAAAGCAAGCCTATGCTTTAGTTAAAGCATTAAAATATTTCAGAGTGTATGTTCTGCATTCACATGTAATTGCACATGTCCCAACCGCTGCTGTGAAAGCAATTTTAACCCAACCTGATCCAAAAGGCAGGAGAGCCAAATGGATAGCTACCTTATTGGAATATGACCTAGAGATAAAGCCCACGAAGTTGATCAAAGGACAAGGATTGGCAAAGATGATGACAAACTCAAATTGTGAATCTCTGCAAATAAATTTCTTATCTCATCAACCTGATTAGTTAGATACGGATATAGAGGTGATGGTTGATTTTGTAACTTCTCCATGGTATTTTGATATTGTATTTGTCCTCCGCAATCTGCAAGCACCAGAAGGATTAAGTAAGTCAAGAGCAATATCTGTGAAGTTGAAATCTGCCAAATTTTGTATCATAAATAAATACCTCTATTGGAAAGACCCTGGAGGGGTCCTGCTAAACTGTCTCTTGGAGGATGAGGCCCAGCAAATTACAAGAGAATTTCACAGGGGAGACTGTGGAGGACATCATTCCTGGAAGGTGATAGCCAACAAAATCCTAAGAGCTGGTTATTATTGGCCTACATTGTTCTCAGATGTATATAAAGAAACCAACAAATGTCATCAATGCCAAATCTTCGACGGTAAGAGAAAACTATTACCTCTTCCTCTGAATCCGATAACAGTAGAGGCACCTTTCCAGCAATGGGGTTTAGATTTTATTGGAGAAATAAACCCCAATTCATCAGGTCAACACAGGTGGATTTTGACGGCTACATATTATTTTACCAAATGGATCGAAGCAATTCCTACCAGGAGGGCCACTGAAAATGTAATCATGGAATTTCTTGAAGAGAATATACTGGCTCGATTTGGATGTCCAAGGAGAATAGTGACAGACAATGCCGCTGCTTTCAAGTCCAGGAAGATGATGAATTTTTGTCATAAGTATCACATAAGCCTGAATCATTCGACAGCCTACTATCCTCAAGGAAATGGGTTGGCCGAATCTTCAAACAAAAGTCTGGTAAGGATCATCAAAAAGCTGTTGGAGGAGAACAAAAGATCCTGGCGCACCAAACTCAAATACGCTCTATGGGCTGACAGGATTAGCACAAAAAGGGCAATTGGCATGTCTCCTTTCCAACTGGTATATGGAACTGAAGTGATATTTCCAGCGTCATTAGGGGTCCCAGTGATGAGATATTTCCAATATCAGCAAGAAGAACCAAACCACATACAGCGGAGGATAAATCAGATCATTGAGCTAGACGAACGAAGGTATAAGGCCTACAATAAAGTACAGTCACATCAAGAGAAGATGAAAAGTACTTTTGACAGAAGAGTCAAAGAAGAACAATTTCAGATCGATGACCTGGTTCTGAAGTGGGATGCCCCTAATGAAGAAAAGCACTAGAAGTTTGACCCTATGTGGGTTGGACCTTATGTTATTGCTGGATATAGAGGGCAAAATGCATTCTTGCTGGAGTACACAAACGGGGTTCCTCTTGAGAGCAACCCTGTCAATGGGAGATATCTGAAGCATTACCTATCCTAGGGGAGGAAGGTAAAACTTGTATTATAGACTGTATATATTTGCTTTACCAAGCAATAAGTAGGGTAAGCCGAAGACATTTGGAGCTTGCAGTGAAAGCCCCAAGGTCCAGGAGGTATATCATTCCTTTATAAAAACATACATAAAAATGATATATGCACAAAAAACGAAAAATGGGTTTTTTGGAAATCATTATGCGAAGTGAAAAGGTAGGGACCTGGTCTACGAGTTCTTTGATACCTCACAGGGAGGATATCATCCCCAGATGGAGCCAGCTGTTAGCACCTATATTGAACAAAAGCAATATAAGATCATGGGGGGGGATAAGATTGTGCTGTTTAAATACTTTGGTTCAAAGATATGATACAAAGGTGACGTGATGGTCTAAAAGAGAAACCAAGTTAACAAAAATCCTAGGCTGTGATCGAAAGAAGGAGCCAATCCATGGCTAATACTCCCTCCGCCTTTCAAAACATGCGAGGAAGATAGCAGAAGTTCGGGCCTTTAGCCGCCTGCACAAATCAAGGGTTACAAATTGATTCGGGGATGATCTGCGGTTCATAACCAATCCGCCGGGAGAAAGTGCAAGTTAGTTAAAGAAATGGGAGCTGGCGAAATCACATATATTCCTCTCGATCCGATGGTGGAGGGACAGAATCGGATCACATCGGCGGTTGGGATTGATTTCGCAGCCGGAACCTGCGCGGCGGATAAGTGCCAGAGCTTCCAGCGGAAGGGATGCGTGGAGGTAAATCCGACAGCCAAGGATTAGAGACAGCGTGGATCGACGGCTATTTTGGTTTCCGGGAGATGAACATGCACGCGGGGTAACCTTTGAGCCACCCGGCGGAACTCATTATATGCTGCCCGATCCAACGGTTGGAGATCGGAGGGTAATAGATCAACGACTAACAATGATCCCGGAGGTCGAACTAGCACGGCGGATAATCCCGAAGTGCCCAGCGGAATTGGGTACGCGACTGAAGATCCGACGGTGCGTAGCTGAAGGGATATCGCATCAACGGTTGGGAGCAATTCCGCTGATTAAAGTTGCTCGACGGATAAAGCGAAGGAGCCCAGCGGAATTGGATGGGCGCCACATGATCCAACGGCCCGCCTGTAAAGGAAGATCAGATCGACGGCTGTAGATGTTTCCGGGACCCAGAGTTGCACGGTAGATAAAGTCAGACGGCTCAGTGGAATGTGGGACGTGGTGTTTGATCCAACGGTGAGGGGTGGAAGTACGTCACATCGACGGTCACGAGCGACCCCGGAATGGATACTTACACGGTGCTTAGCGCCAAGATGCCCGGCGGAAAAGCACACGTGGTGTACGATCCGAAGGCCAGGAATTTGCACAGAAGAGATCAACGGTCAGAAAGGAACCCGGAGGGGAAAGATGCACGGCTGTTAGAGATAAGTAGCGGTTGCGGAAATCAATGCTTCCCACGTGTCTAATCGGGGGTGTCCTATAAAGGCAAAATTGACCTCTCCAGCGATTATTTTATTGCTTGGGACCCGGCGAAAAGGACCTGTTGATTTGGGCGCTTCCAGTTGTCAGCACCAGGCGCATTCCGAACACACGCCCCCACAGTGAGCCAGGTAGGACCTTAATCCTGTAATTCCTTCGCTCAACTATCATTATAAATTAAGAAATGGATCAACAGGGTGAAGCCTCTGTGTCTGGTCGGGTCCCGGATGAAAGAGAAGAATTCTTGGTAGATAGACACAGGGGTGTCTGCGATACTTTCTTGTCTACAGGAAGTGTGTCAGGAAGCAAAGAGAGGCTGTGGTATTGTTTCTCGCAAGGGAATGACGTTCTGAATGTATGCAAGTCTTTTTTGTACTTTTTTGCCCTAGAGAAAACCCTCCACTTCCCTGAATTTACCGAATGGTGCGCAGTAAATTATTCTCCCTCTCAGAGAGTCATTGTGAGTCAGTCCGTGTCGAAGATACTATGTAAAATTGATGCTTCGGCCATTAGGGAAAATCTTAGTTTGCCCAAAAGTTACCCTGTGAACCGTGTGTCTGTAAATGAGTCTGTCCTTGCCGAGTTTTTTAAAAGTTGCAACGATGACGCTCGCTCTCGATTCCTGTCAAGTATCCTAAAGGAAGGTCAGTCCCTTGAAGGCCTTACCTTGCCCTACCCCTTGCACATTTTTAGAACTGAAGTGCAGTGAGTAATGTCTTTGGTTTGTCAAGTGTTAGGTCTAGATGACGATTGTCATATAGGTGATGTTATCCTTGGTTTCCTGCTAAAAGTAAATTCTTTAAGTCCCGAGTCCCAGTCAGTTCCTGTGCTTAATTTAGACGAATATCTGGCCGAAGCGATCCACCTCCAGTTGACTGAATTTCCCAAGGTCTAGTTTTTTAGGTTTCAAACACACCTGCTTAACATGTTATTATGTTCTAATGTTATAAAATTGAAGTTCATAAGTACTCTATCCTCTTCTGATTTTCCAAAGCAAATCAACCTGATCAAATTTGCCAATTCGATCATGTCCGAAATATACAGGATGTTGTTTGATCAAGAATTGCCTCGGGTCCTTGATGAAATGAAATGTTTGATGCAGTCTTCACCCGAGGGGCGGGTGGGAGACTGGTTTCTGTACAGAGATTATACTGTTTTGAGAGTGTATGGCTTTACAGGTCAGCCTTATAGGTTGCCTTCCTTTTTGACCCAAGGATTTTTGCTCTAGAGTTTATGAGGCAAGGGTTGTTATTAGAGGAGCATTTCGGTGCTTTCAGAAAATCTTTGAATATTAAATTTCCATTGAAGGTCGGCCCTTTCATTTTTAAAGGCAAAGGTGCCCTAGCATGTATAGAGAGATTGATGGAGAATATGGATTTCGTAAAGGATGTAAATATGAACTATGACCCCCACCAGGTGATATCATTGAGAAAGCAAGCAAACAAAAACAAACGGTTTGAGCATCAAGCTGTTGAAGGGTTAGCTGAAATGGCTAATTTGCTGCAGTTCACTGACGAGTCCAAAACTGAGACAAAGACACATCCCGCATCTCGTTCAGAGATCCAAATTATAGAGGGTGTCAGTGTTGCGGTCAAGAGGAGTTTGGCAGAGGCCGAGAATATGGAAGTGGACGAAGAGACGTCCCGTAAGAAGGCGAAGCTGCTCGAAGGAGGTGATATGGTGGACGAAGAGATGCCCAGTGTTTCCAAAAATGTTGCCTTGGTCCCCATCAAGACCGTACAGGTCAGTCAGTTTTCTTTTAAAGGTTCAGAAGGTGACATTAACAGCCCAGAATCCGGTCCCTTGTTTAAATCAAAAGAAGAGCTCAAGACAAGCTACCTAGAAAAGAGGAAGCAATCCCTGGAGGAAACACGAAATCTGCTCCCTAAGGTAAGGAACCTGTACAGTTCTAAAACATCCCTAGTTGCTGCTAGGGATGCTGAGAAAAATACTTTCAAAATGGCCATTGTGAATGATAAGAAAATGTCTGAGATAGAAATCCGTCTGGACAAAATCAGTACTCCAGACAAGATTCAGTTGCATAAGCAAACCAGCGACATTCTATATTCAGACCTGTTGCAGGCCATGATGAGGATAAGTAAGTTGCAAGTGTTGGTAGACAAGTTGGAAGTTCAACTGAAGCACGAAAAGGTCGAGAACAAAGCCAATGCCGTTCAAATCAGAAAAATGCAAACGTACATCGCTAGCTCTGACAGTACCCAGGCTATCAAGAAGTTGTTAGAGGAAAAAGACAATGCTCTACAGGTCCTCAAGAAGAAACTAAAGATCCCCGGTTCAGAACACGTCCAATCGGCCGAATTGATGGCCTTGCAAGAAGAAAAGGAGAAAATCCATCAGGAAATGATGGAATACAAAGGGAAGGCCGTCGAGCTACAGGAGGAAAAATGCAGATGGGAGGTCGAAAGGGAGGAACTGCTGTCCCAAATATCCGTGTTGAAAAAGGACCAAAATGACGAGAAGGAAATCATGGAGGAGCTGATGATTCAAACCCCCATTGATGAGGATCTCTCCATTGTGAAAATAGACAAACCACTGGATAACTTCTCTGCTGATGACCTGTTGGTGTCCATGTCCCAGGTAAGTTTAAAAGACGAGGAAATCTGAGAGTTGACGACTGATAATGAAAAGGTAAAGGCCGAATTAATCAAAGTGAGTGAAAGCAAAAGACAGATCTTGCAGGAAAAGAATCAATTGCAGAAGAAGCTCGAGGAGCTAAAGGAAAAATGCATTGGGAAGGTCCCCCTTCAAGGGGCGAAGCATATCATTTGGGATACCCTTACTATAGAGATTACTAAGTTTCGACATTACTTGAGTTTTATTGATGATTTTTCTACAGTGACAGAGTTGGCTCAGCAAAAACTGAAGCTCGTGAATGAACACATGGCGAGAAGACCCCTCTCCATAGCCCAAAATACATTAAATTTCCTGAACTCACTATCGTACCAAAAGCTGCACGACATGGGCATAAAAGACCGAATCTCAATAGTGCTGTCTGTGAAGAAGATCATCCAAAAGCACCTGTTGATGAAGACTATCCAAGACAAGTCCGATGATTTGGTCGTGCAATTCAAAGAGTTCAGACAGGAGTTTAGAGAGTTGTTCAAAGACGGATTGCCGTCTTTCTGGGACGAAGAAGGTCGGTTGCGCTCACCGGAACATTATCATCAGCTGCTTGTCCGTGCTCGCATGGATCACTCGAAATTTAATAGCTTGGAAAAAAGCCTGTCAGGGCAAACTATTGTGGACATATTAGCGGAAGATTTCAAAGTCTTATAGAAGTTCACCGTCATCAGAGCCAGGTTACCCAAGAAATCTTATGAAACATATATGGAGCTCGAGGTGACCATCCGAGAGATGATGGAGTGCGACACCCCAAGTTCGGAGCAGTGGAAAGCTGTCGAGAGGTTTGGGAAAACAAAGTATATCGTTCCCTCCTAAGAACAGGTGTCATGGTACCGAAGAGCTGACGGGGAAAAGACATGGAGCTGATGGTGCAAAGGCATGGAGCTGTTAAGCGAAGACATGGAGCTGATGGTGCAAAGGCATGGAACTGTTGAGCGAAGACGTGGAGCTGTTGAGGCGAAGACGTGGAAGCTGTTAGGCCCAAGTTTGTTATTCAGTTGATTCATACTTTATGATCGGTTAGGAATGGAATTGTAACAACTTCCTAGTGGTGTAGGATTTCGGTTACAAACTCTAATTTACGCCGGTCATTCTGTTATTGATCTGCTGGAGGCAGACTTATTGTTTGATCTATAAATTTGTATCTCTTTTATGAGATGGGGGTTGGAACCCATTAGATGAAGTAATTTGTGGAGAACATATATGTCTTATTTTTTACCAAAATGAATGCATGAGAGTTCTTTTTCAGAGATTCATGTGTCATTGACATTGCAGTCTGTGCTTTCTTTCTCTGTGTGATTTGTAATTTTCCCTATGTAACGCTCCATTCTGTTTTTTCTGTCATATCTGGAACATAGTGTTTGATGTTTAGAATTCATATGCTTATGCTCTATTCATCGTTTCGGGTATTATATGATCTTTTCTACTAAAGTTGATATGGAATTCGTCTTAGACGCTCTGTATTGATGGGTTGTTCCCTCATTTCTTCTATTTTCACCCTGACAAATGAAATGACTGCAATTATGTGATTATCTTGTCTTTGAAAAATCCTGTGTATGCATTTTGGGAATCTTTTTATATGTATATGACTCCGTTGCCCAATGGATATGTGATTGTTTCAACCAAATAAATAAACCTTTAAATATTGTTACCGTTTGGTCTTGAAATTTGTAAAGTTCATGTTGAGAGATCCCTCTCTGGGAGAGAATACCAATATCTTCCTAAAGTGGTTTTGCTGTTACCTCGGGGTGTACCTTTTACAACCTGGGTACATTCTGAGTGCTAACACCATGTCCTGAGTGCCTATTTCAAACCGTACAGGGATTTCTTCAATCTACCTACATGAGACTCCCTGTCATGTGTCTCAAAACCAAGTGGTTGTTCTACATACACTTCCTCTTCCACTACACCATTCAAGAAAGTAGTCTTGACATCCATCTGGTGTATCTTCCATTTCATCACTGCAGCGAGAGCAAGTACTGATCTGATGGAAGTGTATCTGGATACAAGTGCAAAGGTCTCTTCATAGTCTATTCCCTCTTTCTGAGAGAAACCTCAAGCTACAAATCTTGCCTTATACTTTTCAACGCTACCGTCTGCAGCATGTTTGATCTTGTAGATCCATTTGGAAGTTACAACTGACTTCCCTTTTGGTCTTGGGACAATATCCCAAACATCATTCTTCATGATCGACCGATACTCTTCAATCATAGCATCCTTCCATTCTTTCTGTTTTGACGCTTCTTCATAACTGGAAGGTTCTTTATCAATGAAATCACATAGTAAAGCTACATACCCGGAACAAGATCTGGTCCTCTTTCTTTCTCTGTGATTCTCTTCTGTAGCCCCATATCTTTCCGCACCTTGGATAAGTTCTCGTACCCGAGCAGGTTTCCTCTTATGAGGATTCTTCTCTAGAGGTGGATCTAAAGGTCTTTGTGGTTCTTTGAATTCTCAATCTTCTTCTTGAGCTTCTTCATTCATGGTTGTATCATGAATTCTGGGTGCTTCTGCTTCTTTAGGTTCTTCAGCAGGTCTCTTTCTGGATTTGTTGTAAGTTGTGTCTTCATCAAATGTCACATCCCTGCTGATGTCAATCTTCTTGTATCCTGGGAAATATATTCTGTAAGCCTTAGAGCTTTTAGAGTATCCCAAAAATATACCCTTCTTTCCTAAAGGATCTAATTTAGTCCTCTTCTCTTTTGGAATGTGGATGTACACAGGACAGTCGAATATTCTAAGATGGCTGACTTTTGGTTTCTTTCTGGAGAAGACTTCTTCAGGAGTCTTGTTCTCGAGTACTCTATGTGGAGTACGGTTCTATACATACACTGTTGTTCTAGCAGATTCCGCCCAAAGATGCATAGGAAGGTCTTGATCATGAATCATTGCTTTTGCAGCTTCCATGATAGTTCTGTTCTTCCGTTCTGCAACCCCATTCTGTTGTGGATTATAAGGAGTGGACAACTCCCTCTTAATCCCTGATTCTTTGCATAGCTCTTTGAATTCATTTGAAGTGAATTCTCCACCATTATCTGATTGAATGGTCTTGATCTTATTTTCAGTATGGTTTTTCGATCAAGGCTTTGAATTCTTTGAACTTACTGAATACTTCGTCTTTGTTCTTCATGAAGTAAAGCCATGTCTTCCTAGAAAATTCATCAATAAAAGAAACATAATATGCATACCCACTTAGAGAGTTTGATGACATAGGACCACATACATTGGAGTGGATGATTTCCAAGATTCCGTTTGCTTTTCTTTCACTGCTTGGAAATGTCTTCTTTGTATTCTTGCCTTTCGCACATTCTTTGCAGACCCCATCATGTTTTGCTTGGATTTCTGGAAGACCTTCGACAGCTTTGCTTGCAATAGGTAGTGCTATGTAATGCACATGTGCAAGCCTTATATGCCAAAGCTCATTTGGCTCTGCTGTGTCATGGACCAAGGCTTGTTCTGGATGGCCCTTCAATTTGTATAATCCTCCTTCTTGTTCTTCAATCACTACCGCGTCATCAATAGTCTTTCCTTTTGGCCACATGATGACTTGACCATCTATGAATGCAACCCACATTCTTTATGCATCTAATGCTGATATGGAGAGAAGGTTCTTCTTGAGTCCTGGCACAAACAAAACTTCTTTCATTGTTAGAGACTTCCCAAAGTCTAGTTTATATGAAGATTCCCCACTACCTTTTATTGGATATTGGTAGTCATCTCCTAGCTTCACCTTGTGAGGTGATTCATGTTCTGATAGTCTTACAAAGGATTCCTTGAATCCAGTCATATGTTTGGAAGCCCCATTTTCTATAAGCCAATCATCACTACCATGAGTAATGTTACCTGTGAGAGCTGATATCATAACATATTCATCCTCGCTTGAAGAATCTTCACTTTCATATCTGGATCTCTTCCTGGATGGTTCATCATCCTCTGCAGCATGAGCATGATGTCTTCTTTTGTTGCTCTTCTTTAATATCTTCTGTTTGTTATGAAAATTCCTTGCATAGTGTCCTTCTTCATCACAAGTATAGCATATGATCCTAGATACATCTCTTCTAGCATTATCTTTGTGAAAGTGCTTACCTCTAGAACCATGAGGTCTTCTTTTGCTTAACTTGGAGTGAGACTTGGAGTATACCATAAGAGCTTGGTCTTCACTTCCCATTTTCTCTTCTCGAGCTGCTATCCGAGCTTCTTCTTGAGAGCACTCTTCCCATAGTCTGTTGAACTTGACTAACTTCTTCCTAGCACAGATTCCTTGGATGAAAGAATCCCATGACCTAGGAAGGCCATTCAATGTAGTCATTACAATCTCTGCATTTTCCACTTCTTCATCAACTGCTTCTAGTTGTTCTTTGATCTGAGAAACTCTTGTGAAGTAATACTGGATTGTTTCTGCATTCTGAATCTTCACATTCTTTAGTTGATTCCTCAGAGTTATCTTCCAGTTTATGTTATTCCCTTCAAACAACTTGGTTAGGGCATCAAACATAGCTTTAGGTGAATTGAGAGAGGACACCTGTGGGCTAAGGTGATCCTTGATAGAATCAGCAATGATCCTCTTTGCCATAATCATCTTCTTCTTATGTAAGGCCTTTCCCTCATCTCCCTCTGGAATTGGAACCTCCTCATGGATGTAGGAGTCTAATTCATTTTCTTCCAGGACCAGGGAGATCCTATACTTCCAGGCTCGGAATTTATCAGCTCCCTCAAGATTTGCATCGAGCTTGGTATGATGAGACATCTTAACTGAGAACCTCAAATGGAAATACAAAAGATTTTAGATCTTACCAGGTTCAAGATGTCGGATCTGAAACTTGAGCTGAAATCCTATAGAGCTGGTTTCGAAGCAAATTAGGGTTTTGCTTTTCTGGAGTTCTGTCCACCCAAATGCCTTGAAATTTGTCCCTAAATTCGATTTTGGGGAGGAGATCAATCCAGGATTGGGCTCATTGAAAAATTCTTCTTCTATGAAAAGCCCTAATTTTTGACAGTAGTGACAGGTCCAAAACTAAAAAACTTCAGAATTGGATTCTGCTTCGACAGAAAGATGCGCCCTAAGGAGGAGAGTTGTTCCACCTTAATTTTTATGAAAATATGTGGAGGAAGATCCACAAACTAGGAATCCCTAGTTCCCGCAGCTGCACAGTGTCTTCTTCTCAGGTTAGCTCTGATACCATGTTAGTTTTTCAACATTAAGCTAGCATTATGTTAGGATCTTTACTGAGAGAATAATATGTACAACAATTAAACACAAGAGACAATGAACACAGTGTTTTTCATCAGGGAAACCATAAATGGATAAAACCCCGCAACTTCCTCAGAGATAGAATTAGCACAAGATGTAAAACCCCAAAACAGTAAGATGCACTCCCGACAGCAGTAATCTTCTTCTTGTCTAGCCCCAGTGTCTTCTCCTTCCTCAACTATGTGCTACACTTGAGTGTGTGAGTGATGTGTACTAAATAGAGACCCCAACTCTTTATTTATACTAATCTCGACATGACTAAAACCCTACTAGGGCCGACCTCTACCAGGAGAGTCTAATAACCCTAGTGCCCCAAAACTGCGGGGACTATAACCCCAATTGGAGGGTTACCCACTATGACTTGACATGACTTGTTTACATTATTGATCCTCCCGATCGAAACATCGGGGCATGACAATATGACTCAATTACATTATAGATTCATCCCAGAATAAACATCGGGTTACAAAACATAAGATACATAGATGAATACATTCCGAAGTTACAAATACATCAACAATCATATCCCCAGAGGCTTGATTCCCTTGGATAAGTTGTTCAACCAAAACGAGATGACAAAATATCCCAAGATGAAGCCTACAGAAGATTCTGTGGAAAACATTGGGACCGAGAGCCACCAAAAGGTCATAAAATTGTCGAAGAAATTGCCTGCCAAGGCGAAGGAAGATTACATCAGTTTGATGAGGAAATACACTGATGTCTTTGCATGGAGCTATGAGGATCTTAAATAATACGACACGTCCATCATACATCATACCACCCCCATAAAGCCAGGTGAAAAGTGTTTCAAACAAAAATTGAGAAGGGCCAATCCAAAGTTGTTGCCCATAATCGAGAAGGAAATCAGAAAGTCGTTTGATGCCAAAATAATTGTAACACTCAGGTTTTCTAAATGGGTCGCGAATGTGGTGCCAGTTAGAAAAAAGAATGGCGAGATCTGGATATGCATAGACTTCAGGAATCTAAACAGGGTTTCTTTGAAGGATAATTATCCTTTGCCCAAGATGGAACACATCTTGCAAACAGTTGTGGGGTCTGAGATAATTTCCACTATGGACAGTTTCTCGGGTTACAACCAGATGAAAGTATTGCCAAAAGACCAAGAAAAGACCGCTTTCACCACGCCCTGGGGGATTTTTATGTACACCAAGATTCCTTTTGGTCTCATGAACGTGGGGAAACTTTCCAACATGCCATGGATATAGAATTTGCTGAAGAGAAAGATAAATTTGTAGTGGTCTATATGGACAACCTTACTGTATATTCCATATCAGATAAGGAACACATCCAGCATTTGGAAAGGGTTTTTCTGAAATGCAGGCCGAGATACGGGATATCATTGAACCCCCGGAAGTCCAATTTTGGATTAGAAGAAGGAAAGTTGTTGGGGCATACCATCTCGAAATATGGTATAAAAATAGACCCAGAAATAATTAAGGCTATCCACAAGGTCGAAGAGCCTAGAAGCAAGAAGGAGGTACAGTCCTTCATCGGACAGGTAAATTTTCTCAGAAGATTCATCCCTAGCTTTGTAGAAATACTGATGAGCATTACTAACATGCTCAGGAAATACCATGAAATTAAATGGACACCAGATGCGAAGATAGCCTTCAGGGATATTAAGAAGGCTCTCATTGAGGCCCCAGTCCTGGCAAGCCCTGAATTCAACAAGGACTTCTTGATCCTCTCTTATGCATATGACCACACTGTAGTCGGGGTGCTATTGCAAAAGAATGACCAGAATGTTGAACAGCCTATAGCATTCTTCAGCATAGTACTGAGGGATGGGGAATTGAAGTATGATATAATGGAGAAGTAGGCTTATGCATTGATAAAATCATTAAAGGATTTCAGGGTCTATGTCCTTCATTCCCACATCATAGCTTGTGTGCCCAGCAGCACCGTGAAAAGAATCCTCACGCAGCCAGATCCTGAAGGAAGAAGAGAGAAATGGGTCGTTGTGTTGTTAGAATATGATATCGATATCAAACCCACCAAATTGGTTAAGGGTCAAGGGCTAGCTAATATGATGAGTAATTCGAATTGTGACTCTTTGTAGCTGAACTTCCTAACAAGTCACTCATTCCAGTAAGAATATGAAGCACATGTGATGCCTAGCTTCTCTACTTCCCCTTGGTATTCTGACATTATATATGTGCTGGAAAATGTACAGGCACTTGCAGTGCTGAGCAAGACAAGGGTCAGGTCGATAAAATTGAAATCATCCAAATTCTGCATTTTGAACGAGTACTTATATTGGAAAGACCCGAGAGGTGTCCTTTTGAATTGTCTATTAGAGGACGAAGCCCAACAAACGATGGAAGAGTTCCACAAAGGGGATTGTGGAGGCCACCACTCCTAGAAAGTCACAGCGAATAAGATTTTGAGGGCTGACTTCTATTGGCCCACATTGTTCTCTGATGTGTACAAAGAGACTATGAAATGACACCACTGCCAGGTCTTCGAAGGAAAGAGGAAACTTGTCCCACTCCCTCTTAACCCTATATCCATGGAAGCTCCATTCCAACACTGGGGTTTAGGCTTCATCGGAGAGATAAATATGAATTCCTCTGGGCAACACAGATGGATCCTGACTGCTACAGATTACTTAACCAAATGGATAGAGGCTATACCTACCAGGAGAGCCACCAATGAGGTGATTATAAATTTTTTGGAATAGAACATTTTGTCCCAGTTTGGATGTCCTCGGAGAATAGTAACTAATAATGCTGCAGCTTTCAAATTAAAGAAGATGGTGAATTTTTTCCACAAATACCACATCAACCTCAACCATTCTACCTCCTATTACCCCCAGGGAAATGGGTTGGCAGAGTCTTCGAACAAGAGCCTGGTAAGAATCATAAAGAAATTGTTGGAAGACAACAAAAGGGCATGGCACACAAAGTTGAAATATGCTTTATGGGCTGATAGGGTTAGCACTAAAAGGGCCATCGGGATGTCCCCATTCCAGTTTGTATATGGGTCTGAGGTGGTTTTTCCTGCATCTCTAGGAGTTCCAGTAATGAGGTTGTTGCAGAAACAACAAAATGAGCCAAACCACTTGCAGAGACGGATAAATAAGATCATCGAGTTGAACGAATTGAGAGACAAATCCTACGATAGCGTGCAGGTGCATCAAGAGAAAATGAAGAAGACCTTTGACAGGAGAGTTAAAGAAGAAAATTTATTGATCAATGACCTAGTTCTGAAATGGGATGAACCCCATGAAGATAAAGGAAATCATGGTAAATTTGATCATATGTGGGTGGGTCCATACATTTTTGTAGCGCACAGAGGAGAGAACGCTTTCATTCTGCGGTACCAAGATGGGTCCCTCCTGGAAGGGGGTCCATTGAATGGGAGGTTCCTCAAACACTACTTGGCTTGAGGTAAATAAATGAACACATGTATTATAGTTGTATATATTTCCTAGTTTTCAAATAAACAAGAAGGTGGTTCCAAAAGGAGTTTGAAACCCGAAGATAAATCCATAAGGCTCGGAAGGACCGCCATTTTTCTGTTTTGCTCATTTTTGTCTTCATTAAATATAGCAACAAGGAAACATTAACAAATGTTTCAGAGTCCGAGGCAGAAATGCTCTCCCAATGGATTCATCACTTGGTCTACGGGTTCTTTTCTACCTCGTGGGGAGGATGGCATCCCTAGTTGGAGCCACTTGTTAGCACCTGATTGGTGCTAAGTGAAACGAAAGGTTTCTGACTTGCGGGAGAAAAAGAAGAAAGCGAGGCCTGTAAAATTTTCACGAGGGGAAGATCTGGGAGAACAGTAATGAGCCCTGGATAATAAGGGAGATCTCTGAAAGAGAATATGGGATGATTTATAAGGATGAAGGAGCCTGCACTAGTCATGGACTGTCAATAGGAGAAAATTCCCGGACTCAGAGTCATACGCTAACCCGCCCATGATTGGCCACGCGAGAAGGCAAGGAGAAAACCTGTGAGACGAAGCGCCGAAGGTGGAAATGTTTTCAACGGTCGCGATCGGAGATCAATGCAGATCGACGGCGAAAAAACCATTTCATGAGTTCCAAATGTGTACCAAAAATCTCCTCTCCAAGTTGGTGAAATGTTTTAAACCGCGGCAAGTTTTAACAGTAGAGATCGTGAAGGCTCCAAATCGACGGAAGAGATCGATTCCTCTAATCCAAAGTGCACTATGAATTAGATAGCGAGCCAGAATCCATGAAATATGTTAAAGGGCAGAGTTATCCGACAGCGGAGATTGGAACAAGAGAAAATATACGGTGTAAAGACCGTTTCGCTTACCGTAAGTGCTCGAAAGAAAACCTCAGTTAGGGAAAGAGAATCTCGATAAAGCTCTCCACATCGGACGGCTAGATAGTAAAAGGGTTTGTGATCTACGGTGGAGGTTATAACCCGTGAAGCGGAAGTGGGCCCAGGAATAAAAAGGTAAAACATGATTGTGCGAAAAGTTGACGACATGGATCACATAGTGCTAGATTTTGGGACCCCGGATCTACGTCTATGATCGCATCCGACAGGGAAAAGTGCATGGTTAGATCATTAGAGAGAATTTGAGGTCAAAAATGGGCCTCAAAAGGACCAAAATGTACTATAAAAATCAACCAATTACATTCTAGTAGATGACATCATCCCCCATGGTTGAGGTGGCATTGCATGAGTTAAGAATGCTTATTTGTCACATTTTCTATGGTGGATGAAAACCCATAGTTAACCAAGGTAGTGGTACAAGTACTTTTAAGTCATAAAGTGAAGTACTCATAATAAAAGTCATTTCACACTTTCTCATAAAATAATATTATTGTTATTTTCAAGTAAAGTACTCACAATTGACTTTCTCATAAAATAATATTATTGTCATTTTCAAGTAAAGTACTCATAATTCATAAAAAAATCTTTTCACATTTTTTTATAAAATAATATATTGTCATTTTCATGTTTTTTAATTTTAAATTATATATTCACTCAATTGTATTTAATATCATAATGTCAAACTAATATATAATCTTGTACTTTTAAAATAAATTAAATTCATGAATGATATTTATATGAAAAAAATATGTTAGTTATGCATATAAATTAAATTCATTTTTGTTTAATTTTATTTACAAGTTCAAGACAAATAATTGTTAAAGGACAATAAATTTTTGGGAATTTACAATGAATCTTAGTCACATCATTCTAGAGTTATTTTATTAATTTTATTTATAGTCAATTTAGAAAAGTAACTCAACCATGGTTATTTATATTGTGCATAAAAAGTAGTGTAGGAGGTGAGTTGTCATATATACCTACCCCATAAAACCCCTAACTCATAATATTTTAATATATCTTATATTTTTGTAGTACATCTCTTAGGAGGCCCATTTTTGACCTCAAATTCTCTCTAATGTAAGAAGGTGAATTAGTATAAAATTCAGGACGTGGATCCAAACAGTTTATTATTTTGCAGGATTGAGAAGCGAGGGTTTCAGACTGTGTAGACCGCGCAACCTTGGACAAGCCTCTAGAACAAGTTATCAGCCGCCTAGGTATGCTTCTCCTATAATAAGTTGTCTTCTGTTGGAGCAGGACCCCGCAGCTACAGAAGAAGCTGCTAATTTTGGCGGAAAGAGAGAAGTTTAGCGGAAAAAGGACAGGGCAGAGCTACGACGGTGTAGCACGTTTCCAGCTGGAGAGCAGAGCCAGAAACCACGACTTTTGGGATAGAAAAGTCAAGGAGGCAACGGTACCAGAGCGACCGAGAGAAGAAAGCTCAACCACTGCATTGAAGGCAGCAGCGGAAGACAGGAGGGCTCAGCGACCCTCATAAAGAAGAAGGAGCAACGAGGCTCAAGCATTGAAGGCGAAGGACAGAAAGAGAAGCGGTGCATAGTACCCATGGTCAGTACCGGGAAGCATGGAAGACTGCAGAGAGCTGCGGTGTGACGGGAAGCGGCTACCTCAAGGACAGAGAGGACCGACTGTCACTGTTTAGGGTATGGGTTTACTGTTGGGACAGGCCCACAGTGTTGTAATGGCACGACCTTCGGGCTGCCTATAAAATCTTGCATTTTTGTATTGTAAAGGGTTGGTTGGGTAGCTAATCAATCAGTAGATAGTCGATCAGTTAATAGTCTTTGTAGATTCAGAAATCAGTCAGACAGACTGCGTTGTAACGATCCGGACACATAGTCGTCTGTGAGTCATTTGAGTCTGTATGTAATCATTTGCAGAGAGAACAGAGAGGGAAGAGATATAGAGAGAAGATCAGAGATCTAGGAGAAACTTTGCGCTGCAAGGGTAGTGCAACAAACTGTGCTAACTTCCCTCAAGATATATAATAGAAGCACAGTTTGGTGGACGTAGCTCCCAGCCCGGGGGTGAACCACGTTAAATCTGCGTGTTATGTGTTGAATGGATGTGATTGTATTTGCTTATTGTTACTAGTTATTATGCATGTAATGATAGTGGCAGTAGACGAATGCATGTATTGTTTCGTTCATAATATTGCAAAAGGCTAAGGATAAGTCGAAGTATTGCAGTAGGTTGTTTAAGGACTATTTCACGTCTGTCACTAATTACCAGTTGTTCATAATAGACTAATTACCAGTTGTTCATAATAGACTTCTAATTACCTTGAGTCACTAATTACTCCACAAAAGCAGACAGGGACTCAGAATAATCCCATAGGCACTCCATCTAGTAGCTCACAGTCAGTACCTACTCCCGCTACAGCACCTTCACCTACACCGCTGAGTGGTAGTACTCCAGTCAGTCAGAACCCACCACAGAGAAATAGAATGGGAGACGACATGAAGCTACCTATCTTTAAAGGTACAGGAGCTGAAGATCCGGAACAACACTGGTTCCTATGCGAAGCTATGTGGACCATTAAAACAATCAACGATGATAACCTTAAACTTGTACAGTTGGTTACCACGCTCAGAGACAGAGCCTTAACATGGTACATAAAGTATACTACACTACCTAAAACGCTCGCCCAGGTCAAGAACGCCATGATTAAAGAGTTCAAGAAACCTATATCCGAGTCTCAGTGCATTACAGAGCTTAAAGATATTAAACAACTACCATCAGAGTCGGTATGGGATTTTGACCAGAAATTCAAAGCTCTTATAGACCAAGTAAGTTTTGACTTTGCGCCGGAGCAGCATAAAGAATGGTTTATTGCAGCGCTGCTCCCCCACATCAGAATGCCACTAATGCAACAGAAACTCACTACTCAAGATGAGGCGCTGGAGATGGCAATGAAACTAGAGGCTTCACCTCTAGCAGAAACCAGTACAGGGATGACAACTCTACAGACCCAGTTGGCCAACCTCACCTTACAGATACACGAACTTAAAAAAGGGAAAGAGGCTATGCAAGACATATGGTGCATAAAGTGCAGAGAGCAGGGCCACAGTAAAGACAACTGTCCATTCTTTGCAGAATATTTAGCGTCAGGGGCTCCTAACCCCTTACCACGAGCACGGGGGCCATGGTGTGAAATATGTAGAACTCAAGGACATCCACCTCAGCAATGCCCTTTGCTTCAAAAGTATGTCCAGACACCCAAAAATATCTATTGTATTTTCTGTAAATCCGTCGGGCATGATCCACAAGATTGCCGAGCATATGATCTCCTGTCAGAAAGAACACAGGATGTATATAGAGTCCAAGCAGATGCACAGGGTCCAGCAACAGGAACACAGCCGGCTCAGCCGTATGGAGGCCGAGGAGGAGGATTCAGAGGACGAGGCCGAGGAGGAGGCTTCGCAAGAGAAGGAGGTTTTGGTCAAGGTCGTGGACCAGTCACTTGTTATAATTGTGGAACTGTCGGACACTATGCTAGGGATTGCCAGAACGCCACTACTACTTGTAATTACTGCAAATCTTACGATCATACCATAGAAGAGTGTCCCATCTTGATAGCTAAGATCAGAGATCCTAAGCCAGTTGCACACCAGAATATCCAGCTCATTGCTGCTGAGCCTAAGGGACCAGAACCAGCAGTTAACATTGTGACACGGAGTGGTGTTTCCACCAGTGGCACATCGCAGGAGACCGGACAAAACACAAGCCAGGAGTGGGTGCGCAGAGCTCCTACTAAAGCAACTGCACTCAACCTACAACAGAATAAGGAGACCTTTCACGAAGCTAAGGCTTCCTTTGAGGAAACTCCACTAGCAGGACCACAGGTACCTCCGTCTAGGGGCGTACCGCAGCAAGTACCTTGTAGCAATAACCCTGAGCAGGCACAGCAAGCCACAACATCCGGAAGATGTGATGAGGATGAATCGACAGGAAGTATACAAGCCTTCCTGCACAGCTGCTTAAAACTCCTGAGAAATGATAAAGCTGTTGGTGAGCTACAGCGTATGATAGACCAGTGTCAGCAACCCTCTCTCTCGGACAGTGCACACCGTGCTGTCCATAATATTACAAGACA
>LPNX011173545.1:7199-63551 GCA_001517045.1 Pseudotsuga menziesii
ATCGTGATAAAACATATTGGAACGGATTCACATCCGCCACTACCATGGTGGTCCTTAGTAAAATGTAGTGATGTAACCTCTACATAGCATAAACAACTGCTAAGGCTAATTTCTCAACGTGGGAGTATCTAAGTTCAGGTCCAGCTAAAGCACGAGTAATATAATAAACAACATGCTCTACAAGCTTATCGTCCTCCTGGACTAGTACTACCCCAATGGTTGACTCTGATGCAGCCAAATATAATATAAAATCCCTAGAATAATTTGGTGGATGTAATAAAGGTGCCGACAGCAAATCTTTTTTCAATGCCTCGAATGCAAGCTGTGTGGTTTCATCCCATACAAATGGGGTGTCTTGTTTGAGCACGCGCATGAAACCCTTAGTGATCTTGGCATAATTAACAATAAAACATCGAAGAAAATTAGACTTTCCTTCCAGGCTTTGAAGTTTCCTAAGAGAACGAGGAGGAGGAAGATTTACAATAGCCTCAACTTTCAAAGGATCCACCTGAATGCCTCTAATAGAGACTATGAATCCGAGTAATCTTCCTGACTCGACGTAGAATACACACTTGTGGGGATTCAAGCGGATTTTATAATATCTGCATCTTTCAAATATCAACCGTAAATGATGTGGATGTTGGATCCTCTTATGAGAATGAGTAGGTAGATCATCAAGGTATGGTTCAACAATGGATTTAATGTCATGAAAAGAGAAGTTCATATCCTGTTGAAAGGTTGCCCCAACATTTTTCAATCCAAAGGGAATTTTCTTATACGTGAAGGTACCCCAAGGACAAATGAAAGCAATTTTATGTTGGTATTTTCGTTTTATTTGAATTTTATTATATCCGGAGAAACCATCCATAAACAAAAACACCTCACTTCCTGCACATGCATCTATGATCTGGTCTATAAATGGTGTGGGATAGTTGTCCTTAGGATAGGCTTTATTGAGGTCTCTAAAGTCTGTACAAATGTGGATAGTCCCTTGCTTCTTATCAATAGGAATAGGGTTGGATACCCATTCAGTCAAAGCTATGGGATATATAAAACCGGCCTTCAACAGCTTTTCAACTTCAGCTTTCACAGCCACTGCTTTACGCGGGTTCACAGGTCTTAATTTCCGTTGAACTGGCTTAGCATCAGGATATGTTTGGATTTCATGTTCAACAATCAATGGATCTGTGCCTGGCATCTCCTCATATGACTAGGCAAAGACATCGCGGAATTCCTTAAAAAGGGCAGTATAGATAGCAATCTCCTCAGAAGAGCAGTTTGCACTTATATATATGTTTTCCATGACATCATGGTTTACAGATATGTTAATAGATATAGTAGCAGAAATATTTGCCATATTCCCCTTGGCAAACATTCCTTCCCTACGAAAAGGGTTGATAGGTATATCAACATATTCTGAGAGTCTCAAATGAAACTCTTGGTTTTCTATTCTACTTAGTTCTAGAAGAAAATAGGATCGATGATGAAGATCCTCACAAATATTATCACGTCCACTCATGGCTTCCAGAATAGCTTCATCGGAAGGTAAAACCATGTCTAAACAATCTATAGAATGCAAAGATTTTTCCACCCGTATGGGAAAATATACTTCTTCCAAATCATCTGAGACTGTTAGAGGATCTGGAATGGGATCAGTAGTGGCTTGAGTGATAGCTTTATAAGTAACCTCCACTGCCGATAGGGGCACTTCCAGTTCATGGGGGGTTGGGAGAACCCAAGGATCAGTCCTATCGACAACCATAGCAATGGACTTCCCCACACTAGTAGAACCAATATAATTAACCGAGGTTGGAAGATCAAATGTGCCCATCAGTGATGTGTACATTCCATCCCCCAAGCTCTGTGCAGCAGGTTTGACCTGATCAACCAATGGCACAGCGGACTCATTAGATTCTAAACAACCTTTTCAAGTAAAATCAAGTTGGTCAATAGTAACCAACTTGCCCTCATGTGGAAAAACCACTACACGAAAGATGGCCGACGCAATAGCGGACATCACATAAGTCCAGTTCCTTCCTAGAAGAAAATTGTAGTCCAAAGGAGCATCAATCACTTCTACTTCAACAGACACTGCTTTGCCTACCAACTTAATTTCAAAAGCCGGCAAGATACCATGCGGACGGAAGGATCTTCCATCAAAATCAGTAAGCAAAGTGTTTGATGGGACCAGCTCTAGGGATCCAAGAGCTTTCCAACAGGTCAAGGACATAACACATGTAGAATCCCCCTCATCAACAACTACCATTCCAATGGTCTTACCACCATGGACGACATCTATTGATAGGGCTACATGGTAAGGCAGGTGAATTTTAACATCAGATAAATGAAATTTCGCCATGAGACTCGAAGAGTCCATGCTACCTAAAGCTACTAAGATGGCATCCCGCTGAGCGGGACAACTATGTAACACCTCTAAAGCTGACATTGTACATGGGGTTTGAGCTAAATCTTCAACCACGGAGTAGTTTGAAGCAGCCCTAGAATTAGGGTTATGCAAGGTCTTCTTGAAGACACCTTTCGGTATCTTCGGCATAATTTCAGTAGGCTTCTCTATTGTGAGAGGGTTAGAAGTTTCACCTATAGCTTTACCCTTCTCAAGAGTCTCTTTCTCATAATTTTTGTTCCTTGTCTACAACAAATTCGAAGATCGAACCATGTTGATATAGTTTGGGTCAGGGGCAGTTTGAGTGCCCCCTGCTACGTTAGAAGCTGAAGCAGAATTATGTCCTTAGGGAAAAGGATCCTTCAGGACATCCGGTTGTTGAGCTTTAAGCAGCTTCTAGGATTGATCCATAAGGGGAAAAAGGTGAGTAAGGTGGTCCTCTTGGCACAACTTATAAGGGAACTTGACCTTCTTCTTTTCTTTTTTTCCCCCATCAACATTGTTTGCAGGATTTTGCTTGTTTTGGTTTCCCTCTCCCTTCTTACCTTTCTTTTTCTTCCCGCTGGGCTACTGATTGCCCTTCTGAGAGGTTTGTGCAAAAACATTTGCACTTTGGGGGGAGGGGGAAGCCTTTGCTACCTCTACCATAGATTATTTAATGGACAACTGATGAAGTTTCTTAGTCAAAGATTCTATGGTGGGAGAGTTAATGGACCCAACCACACCATCAGCATGGGGTCCAGGCTTAGGCTTCTCTGCATCGTGCGAAGGCCTCGGTGCCTCAGGGATAATCTCATATAAGATCCCAGATTGTGAATAAATAAAATCCAACTACTAGACCCTGAGAATGGCTTCTTCTTCATTCGTCACTCCTGAGGTGGATACGTCCTTAGATATGTATGGCAACAGAGATTTAAGGAACCACTCTAAAAGGAACTCAGGAGGGATAGTGGCTTTTATAAGGCTCTTTCGCCTCCTCCACTCTTGGATATGATCTGAGATGTGGGTAGCCTTGTTTTGCCTAAAAGTAGACAACAAGTCCATTCTGAAATCATATTGGACCGGAAGCTGAAAGTGGCTAAGAAACGCACTAGCCAAGTCTTAGAAACTACTGAAAGCAGCAAAAGGCAATTCAATATACCACTTTGTCACAGTACCTATCAAGGTCCTCTAGAACAGCCTTACCGAACTGAATATTCATTCAGCAAATTTGAAGAACAACATAAATGGAATGTGGTGGCATGAGCCCCAGGATATTCACCAGGTTTGCCTTCGAACTTAGGGATGTCCGATGGCAATTTGGTGGGAACAGGTGGCCACAAGGGGTCATGCCTCACTAGGTCATTCATCAATTTTGACAAATATGGAAAGTTTAAGGTTGCCAGGAATGGAAGTTTGGGTCGAACCGGGGTACTAAATGTGTTAGCTTGGGGATTAGAGGGACCTGCCCCCGAATGCCCATGGGTAAAAGTGGGGTTTCCCACTGCTACCAATTGTGAAGTGGGAAGATTTCTCTGAAATGGATTCCATCCATAAGCCACAGGATTTTGTGTGGGAGGTGCAGTATAAGAAGTTTAGGCCGTCCCCATAGAAACAGGGGTCTAAAAGATAGGAGCCGGAATCCCTCCGCTGAACAACGAAAAGGGAGAGCTCGTGAACGGAACCGAAATGGGAGTTTGGAAAATTTTCCCATAAGAAGTGTTGTTTCCAAACTACACTCCTACATAGGAAGGAGATGGACCTACGTATGGACTGGATGGGGGAATATGCCCCCCATTCCAAGGAAATCCTTAGACAAATGCCGAGGATCCGACCGGACCACTCTGGGTAGTATATGGAAAGGAAGAAGGAATAGTAGGTATACTGGGGATCCCAGTAACCATGTCACCAGAAGTACCTGTTAGTTTTGAGTGAACTGGTGGTTGAACCACCTGGCTCGCTGGAGTCAAAGGTGTAGGAGGTAGAGTAGATGTAGGGGCACTTACCGGGGGAGGCAGTACCCCTTCAGCCGAAACGGCTAAGGTGAACACAAAAGGTCTTTCTTCCACAAAAGACATGATCTTACCCAGAGGGACACCTAATATAGGTGAATCAAAAGGTATAACCTAAACAATCACATGACCGTTTAAATCAGTCAAGGGTGTGTTAAAGTTTCTTGCAAACTCGTCAGTCTACAATTCTTCTATCTCAACTATATCAAGATCAAAACGATTAGCTATCAGTTCTGGTTCACCAATAACTTCACTTATTCCTACTGGTTCAAATGAACCGTCTATGTCCAATCTCCGCCTTTGGGGTAGAGGTGGAGGCTCCAACGTGATGAGAGGAGGAAGGTTTCTCAACCTTCTTGACCTTCTAAAAGGTTGGTCCTCCACGATTGAAAATTTAACAAATCACACCCTAAGGCCAACTAAACACAGGCAAAACCATAGAGCATACACTATAAAAATCCTAGAGCCTCAAGCAATCAAACAAGGGTAAAAGATATACTTTCCCGAAGAAAGCTGATGAACGATTACTTGGCATCCTTGAAGTGGTTCTTAGGCACAAGTAGAGGAATCACCCAACCGCCCTCCTACACTTTCAACAAGGGTTACCTTCCAATCCCATTCAAGGTGAACCAAAAATAGCCTTCCAGTTTACCTAGGTATGAACCCTAAAAGACAAGAGACTAAAGGCTACCTTAGCTATACCAACAGTCTCGGGGGATAGTCGCAAGCCTTACTCGTACACATGGGTAGGGTAGCTGAGCCCGAAACTCTGTCTAGGACAGAATCCCCAGATGCGTAAAAGTCTTGATCTACGCTTTGACAAGGATTCTGAGGGTTATCTCCTCTATCCAAGCCTCCATGCGGCCTCGTGCTTGAGTCCCATTTGAGAGGAGCTTCCTAGATACAGTCGATAAAGTCAAGGATTTACCTAAATAAAGGTCCACTATGTCTGAGTTTTATAACTTGCGGGAAGTTTACACTTCCTAGCCCACAAGTCTAGCCTAAGCTAGTAGGTGAAAGGCCCCTAAAAACAAAAATTACTAGTAAATTTTAATTATGCATTCATTTTAAAGGGATGTTTCTTACTCAAAAGGAAATGGAGTGATGTACTTATGGTGTTTTTGACTCAACAAGAAGTAGATGAAAGTAAAGGTGTATTCAAAGCAAATTACCACTATTTAAAACAAACTTCTTTTTCTTTTTTGCAAATATATATTGATGAATTAAATGCAAATGATAAAAGAAACTAAGCCTATGTTTTTTGTAGCTTTTGAGATTAATATTTTTAAATTGAAATAAACACTACTTATGCAAAAGCAAAATGCAAAATCTTGACAATGTTTTATTTTCACTTTTAAAAATACTCAAACTCTACTATACACCTAAAATGCACTATACTTGAATAAAATTGGAATTAATGAACTGTATAAAACCAACAAACTGAAGTAAAGCAGGCTGACAGAACCAAGAAACAACCAACAAAGGTAGACTAGGAACCCTAGCTTGGGTGCACACAATGACAAAAATCACTGTAGACTTATAAAGGCAAGTGAAAAACCAACCAATATCGAAAGACAGACTGGAAAAAAAAATCCCAAGACCCTAATCACTGATCTGGACAGAGACACTTCAACCTACAACCGAAACAGGCCAAGCTACTTCAGCATGCAAACAGAAAATAATCCAAGCAAAAGAGACTCAAGGGCTTTCGAAAAAGCACAAAGTGTGATCACCAATAGGTCTTCAAATAGTCATCACAACATTTATAAAGAAATTCCACACAGAAACATGAAATACACGCAGAGAGGGACAACTCGCGTATGATAAGGGTAACTCACGTATGATACGCAACTGTCCAGTAGAACAACCCGCGGATGCAGGCCTCTATACACGACTGTGCAAAAGAGCAACCCGCGTATAGGTACAAAATTTTTCTCAAAAACTAAGAAAAATCCACAAGACTTTCAAACACTGTGACAAGTATGAACTAGGATAAAAGACCACACACAGACTTCAAAGAAAATACTGGTCAGGGGTGACAGAAACAACCTACAGCAGTCTGGGCTCCCTAGCGGAGTCGCCAGTTCTGTTGTACAGGAATAAACACCTTATAACCGAAGGTCTGGGGTTACCAACATACTCAATAAACTTGCATACAATTGACTCTAGAGTGTAGTAAAGGAAATAGGAGGATGGGAAAGACTCACCCGATACATGACGGTTGATCCTAGCTTGTCCTCTTCTGCTCTGCTTCTCCTCCAAAGCCTTCAGGGATGCTTTCTCCTTCACCTATCAAGGATCAATCTTCCAAATACAAGATGATTCATATATATAAATAGGTTTGATAAATCATATACAGGATGCTGAAACATAAACATTTATCAAAACACAATACATGAGATACATTCAAGACACAATATGGAAGAAGGATTCTCTTTATTAACAATAATGGAAAGAGTTCAGATTACAACCCAATTCCTGAGACAAGGACTCCTCTGCAGCCAAAGGATTATGAGTTCCACTGCTCCAAATACTTCTGTATAAACTCCACCAGCATAACTTTGCTCTCCAAGTGTCTCTATCAACACCCTCCCCAAGGCATGTATTTATACTAGGTGAAATAAGGCAATTTCGAAGGTTGAGGAGGTTGAGACAGTTAAGGAGATTAAGGTAAATGGATTAACTAATCTCAAGTAATCACATGTTTTTATTTTTAATGTCAAAGGTAGGTATACGCGGGTATAAAGACTAGAAACTCATGTATGATCTGCAAGTTTCTCTAAAGGAAACCCGTGTATACATCTATACGTGACATGCAACAACCGAGACTCGCGTATGACACGCGAGTTGCATATATAGAGAGTCACGTATATGACTTGACATAGCTAAAGGGTAAAAATACGCAGCTGGATGGATGATGAATGTAATTCATAATAAGCCCATCTATAGTGTTTTGGGAAACCCTCAATCCATAGATGTCCTTTTGTGTGCCAACAAGAGGGATGTCGACACTCGGATGGAGAGGTGCCATTCAAGTGGATAATAGACATGGCTGAAGTGTGATGGAGAAATAAAGGATCCTTTGAATGTGTGGGTGTCCAAAATAAAGTGAGTGGAATGCTCAAGGTGGGAATTAAATGATCCAACAATAAAAAAATTGGTCTAAAACCACCCCTAGTGCTCCAAGTCAACCATAATTCCCAAATTCACAGAATGGGAGCGCACCTATCATTAATGAGGGTGCACATGTGTTAGAATAGTAATCCACCACTTAGTACCTTATTATAAATCCTTAGTCATTTTTTTTGTCGTTCATGTAATGATATGCTATGGTTTGGACTTAGGGAATTCAATCCAGCATAATAACCAGATATTTTGATGCTTTCGTAGCTATAGGAACACTCCAACTCATTCAAAATTGATATTTTCACCCTCATTTACTGTTTATGTGCTCCCATTCCTTGAATTGGGAATTGTGGTTGACTAGGAGAGCTAGGGGTGATTTTAGCCCAAATTTGGGACTATTGGAGTATTTAATTTTCACCTTATTTTGCACACCCACGCATGCCAAGGATTCATGATTGCACTAGGACACCTCACCCACGTCCACACCTCCATTCATGACCGTTTGGGTTGAGTTAGAGCGTGTTGATGTATTTGTAACTTCAGAATGTATTCACTTGTATATCTTATGTATTGTACCCCGATGTTCCTATAGGGAAGTATCTGTAATGTAATTGAGTCATGTCATACCCCGATGTTCCTATCAAGAGAATCAATAATGTAAAAAAGGCATGTAAAGTCATAGAGGGTAACCCTCCTTATTTTTCAAGGGTTGAAGTCCCCGCAGTTTCAGGGCACTAGGGTTATTAGACTCTCCTAGAGATGTTGGCCCTGGTAAGTAATTGTCAAGTAATAAAATAGTATAAATAGAGAGTGAGACTCTCTATTTGTCACACACACTCACTCAATTAGGGCGCATTAGTGAGAGAGGAGAAGCTCTCTCAAATGAGAGAGAACCTAACATCTGTTGGAGATCATCTTTTCTATCTTTGGGTTTTACTGTTGCCATTGGTGCTCATTCTATCTCTGAGGAAGTTGCGGGGTTTTCTCCTTTGTGGTTTCCCCGAGGAAAATTCTCTGTGTCTCTTCTCTCTTATGATTGATTTCTATGCATGGTATTCTCTCAGATAAGATCCTAAGATCATATTTCTTAAATGATAAAAATCTAACATGGTATCAGAGCTAACCTGAGAACACATTAGAGGAATTTTGGGGTCTAAAATGGGCCTCCTAAGGAAAATAATAAAATAATAGTTAAAATAATAAAATAATATTGATTAATTTTGAAGGAAGATAGAAAAAACTACTTTTTGTGTTCGTATTTTCGACATATCTCATTGTGTTTTTACTCAAATTTCGATCAGGAGAGCTTGTTGGATGCGGAATCAAATTCCACATCCAATGAGCTCTCTCGATAGAAATTTCAGTAAAAACACAATGAGATATGTCCAAAATACGAACAAAAAAAGTAGTTTTTTTTAATGACAAATATGTCAATTCAACCATTATGGTTGACTTATTTTATTGAAATTCTATTGGTTATTGAATTCCAACTCACAAAAACTTATTTTGGCACGTTTTCTTATAAGGCCCATTTTAGACCCCAAATTTCCTCTAATGAGACATTGTGTAGCTGCAGATGCTAGGGATTCTTAATTTTTGGGTCTCTATCCACAATCCATTAGCAAAAGGATGCTAGGCTAACTCTCCATTGAAGGGCGCATCTTTTTGTCGATGCAGAATTTGATTCGGAGCATTTTTAGTTTTTGCTACAGGAAATTAGGGATTTTTACATAAGAGGAATTTTTGAGTCAGCTCGACATAGGATTGAACTCCTCATCAAAATCAAAATGTAGAGACCAAGGTTGAGATTTTTGGTTGGGTAAAACTACGGGAAATTCAAGCCCTAGTTTGACCCTGGGCCTGAAAAAACCTAAAATACTAAAATGGGTATTTTTGGTACATTCGCTATATCTCATGATTGAAGAAGTCTCTTGAAACTTTCACAGGTCTAAGATAAAAATTTCAGCCTCAGATTCTCTATATTCTTGGAGATATGTTTCCTCCAAATTAGGGTTCCAACCTCTTCTAGGATTCATCCCTAAAAAAGACACCTAGGGAGAATTTCAATATCTTAGGCTACAAAGATACAAATGAAATTTAGAAAGATGTTATAGATAGGGAATCAAATTTACTTTCTGTGATAAAAATTTTAGACCACGAATATGAAACAGTGACACGTGGCAGTCCGTACAACTTCACTATGCTAAACAATCCTGAAACAAGTCACATTGGGAAAATGCTCATAAGTCCCAATCGGTGAAACTAATTCTGGAACACCTAAGGTGTTGGAAAGAGGAAAAATGAGGTTACCCCAGTATGAAATTGTAGACACAGAGGAGAATTAATTTCAGATATACCACAGAAACAGTATCAGGAATTTCTGCTGAAGAAATTGGTAAACTAGGGCTTCCTATTCCGGGAGCTTCCCTCCATTGTTTTCAGAAAATGAGTACATTGGATAGCTCACCTTGAAGAGGTATATCTTTCTATCCAATAAGATCTAAAAGATTCCAAGTTTTGAAAATTAGGGTTTCTCTGATAAACCCTAGATCACCCAACTCTGGAACTAGGATGGACACCTCAAATTGGTAAGATATAATCTTTTTCTATTTATAGTTGAGGTTCTCATTTCAAAATGACTAATCACACCATCTTTATGAAAATATTGGTGAGGCTGACAAATTCCAAGCATGGAAGTATAGGATCTCACTAGTTCTTGAAGGAAATGAATTGGACACCTACATAAGTAGAGAGGTTCCAGTTCCAAAGGGAGATAAGGATAAATCCTTACACAAGAAGAACTTGGTCAAGGCCAAGAAGATCATTAGTGATTCAATCAAGGACCACCTTATACCACAAGTGTCTTCCCTAAAGACACCTAAAAACATGTTTTATTCCTTGACCAAGCTATTTGAAGGGAAGAACATAAATCGGAAGATGACTTTGAGAAACCAGTTGAAGAATGTAAAGATCTAGAATGCAAAGACCATACAAACAAACTTTATAAGGGTCTCTCAAATAAAATAACAACTTGAAGCAATGGATGAAGAAGTAGAGAATACAAAAATTGTGATAACCACCTTGAATGGCCTCCCAATATAATGGGATTCATTCATTCGAGGAATGTGTGCCAAAAGGAAGTGGTTACTTTCAGCAGACTCTAGGAAGAGCGCACACAAGAAGAAGTTCGACTCAAATAAAATAAGAAAAAAAAATGGGAGCAACTGAAGATCAAGCTCTCACCATCCAAGAAGATCCCTCAAACAATGAAGAATATGAAGAACTCAATTCTTGAAGAGCCTCTTATCCATATTGAGCATTTGGATAAGAAATGAATCTGTTATGAATGAAGAAGATAATGAAGCTGAAAGAAGGAGTCTACCCACGAAACAAATAAACATAAGTATTCAATTTGCATTTCATGATATTATTTCATTTGTTTATATTTAGTTGATGTATTTTTCATGATAGAATGTTTGCATTAATGACACTATACTATTAATATGCATGTGATGGGTAAGTAGCTCATGGTGCTATACAACTCTCCATTGCTATTTATCTAGAATGAAACCTCTTTGCTGACATATTGGATTAGTGCACAATCTCAATGATGTCTTGGTAGAGATGGAAGGCATCTAGAAAAGATTCCATGAGATATGGATGAATGTTGTATTGGATAAAATAGTTGCATGATTATATATTTATGCATCAGAATTTTCCATTGTGAATATGCCTTATGAAATGTTTATAGCCATACAAATGCATTTGACTTGTAGGAAGGATCGTGTACAATCACCTACAAGAAAAGAAGGACGATACTTGTTTCGAAGAACAAGTGATGACAGTTCAAGAAAGAATCCAAGATGAAGAATAATATGACGATACTTTCAAATAAAGAAAGAAGTTATGTGATACTGTTGAGTGACATCATTGATGCAGAGCCTTCCGGCTATGAAGAAGTATCCAAGAAGAAAGGGAAGGAGAATACCAGTTCAATAAGAATGATGTCTAGGATGTAGTATCAAGACTTGAAGGGAAGTCCGTAATGTCTTCCATATGGATCTACATGATCCGGCATGCAATAAATGGAAAAATCATGGGATACAAGGCAAGATTCATAGCACGAGGCTTCTCACGGAAAGAAGGCATAGACTACAAAGAGACATTTGCAGCCACTAGAAGTTAAGACACATGACAGGAAGAATCATGTGTGCAAATGAAATAAGGCCTTGTATGAGCACAGAAGACACCCATAGGATAACACATACATTAGGATCGTAAAGATCACCTAGAGTGATGAATATATTAACCTTTGCCACAAGGTTGAAGATGAAATCCTATAGAGGATGACAAGCTCATAAATGGGTGTGAAAAGAAATTTTGAAAAGGTTCAAGATAGAGGATCTTGGCATCCAATGACCCTAAATGGATACATAAAATATTAGTAGTAGAGGAAGCTACTTATCACTCTAGTACAAAATGTTTCAATGCATAGAGTACGAAAGACAGAGGGAGAATGGTTCTCCACTTTAGAGGGAGTGACTGTAGAAGATCCTGAGGTTCGACATGGTATGACAGGATGGACAACTTACTGATGACTCTAGGCTTTACTGAGAGTAAAGAAGACTCCAACCTTTGATCAAAAGGTTGAAGGCGAAAGAATAGTGATGCTCCTATTATATGTCGACGACTTGTTCCTGACAAAAAAGAGGAACTCATTAAAATGCAAGAAGGATACTTGCTTGCAATTTTGAGTAAAGGGACTTGGGTATGATGCACTACTTTCTAAGCATGTAGGTGTGGTAGAATGCAAATAGAATCTCCCAGGGACAAGGGAAGTATGCAATAGAGATCTTGAAGAGGTTTAGGATTATGGACTGCAAGGCCATGACCATACCTATGGCATCAAACCTAAAGCTATTAAGTGATTCTTCATCACATTTGGTTGATGCCATGATGTATCGTCAAATGATTTGTTCCTTAATGTACCTAACGAATACGAGACTAGATATTTTCTTTGTTGTGAACACATTGAGACATGTTAACCTGGTGGTTGCAAAGAATATTATGAAGTACCTGAAGGGTATAGTTGATTATGGGCTCAGGTATGAAGCGAATCATAAGATTAACTTGGAAGTTTATGTTGATTGATATTGGGAAGGCAATACCATCGATAGGAAGAACACTTGAGGGTGTTGCTTTAGTATAGGATAAGGTGTGATCTCTTGGTTTAGCAGGAAGTGGTCCTATGTGGCACTAAGTACAGTTGAAGCAGAGTATGTTGCATCTTTTTCAGCTAGTTGTGAGGTAGTGTGGCTTAGAAAGATACTCTTTTATTTATTTGATCTCCAGTTGGATGCTACTTGTATATATTGTGACAACCAGAGTTGTGTGAAGTTGTCTGAGAATTCAGTGTTCCATGACAAGTCAAAGCATATCGTAATCAAATATCACTATATCAGGGATATGGTGCAGAGAGGAGTAGTGAAGCTCCAATATGTTGTGATAGATGAGCATATATCTGATGTGTTGACCAAGCCATTAGCTAGAGTGAAGTTTGAATACTTTAGGGAGAAGCTTGGTGTTCTCCAGATTGAGGTTCCCTCCAAAGGGAAGTGATGAGTCCATGAGCCATTCTGATGTGACCGAGGGATGTGTTGCCACATGATTAGATATAAGTGTAGATCCATTCTGATGTGACTGAGGGATGTGTTCCCACATGATCAGATGTAAGTGTAGATCCTTTCTTACATGGTTGTTGGATGTGTTCCTCCCATGGTAATATATAAGTGTTGAGCCTCTATTACATGGTTGTTGGATGTGTTCCTCCCATGGTAAGATATAAGTGATGAGCCTTTCTGACATGGTTGTTCGATGTGTTCCTCCCATGTTCAGATGTGAGTGCTGATCCTTTCTGACATGGCTGTTGGATGTGCTCCTCCCATGGTCAGATGTAAGTGCAGAGCCCTACTTACATGGTGGTTGGATGTGTTCCTTCCATGGTAAGATATAAGTGATGAGCCTTTCTTACATTGTCGTTGGATGTGTTCCTCCCATGGTAAGATATAAGTGCTGAAGCCTTTTTGACATGGTTGTTGTATGTGTTCCTTCCATGGTCAGATGTGAGTGCTAGGCCTTTCTGACATGGTTTTTGGATGTGTTCCTCCCATGGTCAGATGTGAGTGTTGGGCGTGCCTTTCTGACATGGTTGTTGGATGTGTTACTCCCATGGTCAGATGTAAGTGTTGGGAAGTCCTTTCTAACATGGTTGTTGGGTGTGTTCCTCCCATGGTCAGATATAAGTGCTGAAGAAGATGAAGAACATCATGGAGGCTAGGCCTACAACTAGCATGAAAAAGGGTTGGCTCTGTAGAACTTCCTATGATGAGAAGAATTGAGAGATAGCACCACTTGATCGAGATGGTAGAAGCGGTGATGTTGATGATGATCCAGTGATGATCCAAGTTTAATGATGATCCAATGATGATCCATATTTGATGATGATCCAGTGATGATCTAGTTTCTATGATCCAGTGATGATCCAGCTTTGATGATGATCCAATGATGACCTAGCATTGATGATGATCTAGACTTGATCCAGAGAAGAAGACTTGTGCTAATGAATTGTGTCAAGAGAATACCTTCCTAGTTAAGAGGGAGTTTTGATGTATTTGTAACTTTGGAATGTATTCACTTGTATATCTTATGTATTGTACCCTGATGTTCCTATCAAAAGTATGTGTAATGTAATTGAGTCATGTCATACCCTAATGTTCCTATAGGGAGAATCAATAATGTAAAAAAGTCATGTAAAGTCATAGAGGGTAGCCCTCCTTATTGCTCAACAGTTAAAGTCCCTACTTTGTCAAGGCACTAGGGTTATTAGACTCTACTAGAGATGTCATCCCTGGTAAGTAATTGTCAAGTCCTAAAATAGTATAAATAGAGAGTGAGACTCTCTACTTGTCACACACACTCACTCAACTAGGGTGCATGAGTGAGAGAGGATAATATCTCTAAAGTGAGAGAGAGAATAGATGTTGGAGATCATATTTTCTATCTTTGGGTTTTACTGCTTCCATTGGCACTCATTCTATTTCTGAGAAAGTTGCGGGGTTTTCTCCTTTATGGTTTCCCTAAGGAAAATTCTTTGTTTCTCTTGTCTCCTATGATTGATTTATATGCATTTTATTCTCTCATATAATATTCTAATATCACATTTCTTAAATGATAAAAATATAGCAGAGCGAGTTTGGCCCACCTAGGGGGGATTGATGCCAATTTGGCCAATTTCACATGTACACTCATTTTGGGATTCCTAAGCCTAATGAATTACACTTGATGTAATATAAACCTCTTTTAATCATATTCAAATGTTATATATACAAATAATATCCATTTTTTGTTCACACTATGTATGCAAAATTGTTCCTCTTTCATGTTTTTTTGTTGGTTTTTACAAGTAATTCGATTTGTGAGATTCTCTAAGGCTTCTATATATTGTTGTAGATCAAAATTATCACATGGTATCAAATTCAACTGTATTTTAGTGAGTTTCATATCAATCTTGAGTGTTTGAGCTACATTTTTTAGAGAATTTCCATATAAAATTGAGTGTTTTCTGCAAGACTTTTAGCAATTTTCTCACCATTAGCATAAGAAAAAATGGAATCAAACCAAATATTTCTTACCCCTTCAATTTATTTGATTGGAAGTTAGAAATGGTTATTCAATTGAGATCTAACAGTATCTACATAGTTACCATGGGCACAAAAGTGGAGCCAAACTCTGTTGTAGATAAAGCAAAGTACTTCAATAGACTTGATGAAGCCTATGGATTTCTATGCCTGAGTATTTCAAGAGAGCTCTTATTTCATATAGATAGTTTTACAACCCTAAATGAAGGCTGGTTTAAACTAGAATCACTCTTTGGGAAAACTAATGAATTAAGAGGACATCAGCTTGAAAATGACCTCATAATCCTGATCCCAACTTATTTTGAAACTATCCAAGAGTTCTTCATGAAGTTCAAGTCTCTAGTGCTTCAGCTGAAGAAATGTGGAATTGAGAAGAAAGAGGATCAATTTATATTGTCCATCCTTTCAAAGTTAGGCCTATAATTTTTAGTGTTTGTAAGAACCTTCCATTCTAGAAAATTGACACTTCGAAACTGGAATATCTGAACACTAACTAGCTTCCTAGAATCTCCCACCTAGGAACAAGACAATCTAGTTCAAATGGGAACAATAGAATCTAAATATCAATCTTTGGCCATGGGTGTTTTGAATTCCTCCAAGGGAAAGCAGAAGGCAAAGAATTCGAAGTAGCCAGAGAAGAGGAAGTTTGATAAACCCAAATCTAGTGATGGGGGTTTGAATCCTCCTAAGTATAAGGAAAAGAAAGGGAAAGAGAAAACCAAATGCACATATTTCCACAATGGATGGAATCCATAGAGATCCTTCATGAAGATAACCAGGTATTAGATTGCACAGCTACTGGAGAAAAATAACATCCCTGTCCCATATGGAGCAAGGAAGAAAGATGGAACCTCTAGTTCATAAAACAAGGAGAAATGTCATTCCTTGGTAGCAGGTACTTCTAATTCCTCAACCTTCATTATTTATTTGGGGGCATATAGACATATGGTTTCCACTAGATATTTCTTCTCCTCTATGCATTCAAATAGTGGCCCAACTATTCCAATGGGAGATGACTCTGAAATCAATACCAAAGGAGTTGGTAGGATTGATTTGGAGCATGGTTATTTCAGTGATGTTCTCTATGTACCAGATTTGGCAACAAATTTTTTGTCAGTATATCAAATGACTCATATAGGAGAATCCAAGAGAGTAATATTTACTTCTAACTTGGTAGAGATTGCAGAAATATTAACCAACCAAGTTGTGGCAATTGGGTATGCAGACCACCAAAAGATGATGTACAAGTTCTCGAATTTTCTCCCTAGCTCCAATGACCAATCCCTCCTCTCTCATGCCAATGAAATCTACAAGCTATTCCATGAAATATTTTGACACATGAACCAAAAGTATCTCCAAGCCCCACACAAGGATGAGATGGTGGAAGGGATTCCTTCAATCAAATATTCCAATGGAGCTTGCATTGGGTGTGTAGTTGGGTAGTATCCAGAGCACATCTATGAGAAGGGGAAGGAAAGGAGAGCCTCACAACCTCTTGTATTGCTACATTCATACCTTATTTTTCCTCTACCCACTCCCTCCTATGGTGGATCAAGGTATGTACTCACCTTTTTTTGATGACTACTCGAGATTCTACTGGGTATACTTCCTAAAATTAAAATATGATTTTTTTGAGCAATTGAAGATTTGGAACACCTTAATGGAGAATCAAAGTGGGAATAGGATAAGAATCCTTAGTACTGAAAATGGGAAGGAATATGTCAACAAAATTCTGAAACATCTTTGTGACTAATGTGGAATTCAAATGCAACATTCAACTCCCTACACACCACAACAAAATGGCGTGGTAGAGAGGAAATAGATCTCTCAAGGAGATGGCTACATGAATGATTGAAGCAAGGTATCTAAGTCCCAAGATACGGGCCAAGGATATTAATTTTTTTTCATATATACAGAACAGTTCATTCCACAAATCATTCAAAGGAAAAACTCCCTACGAGGCATGCTTTGGCCATAAACCAAATGTCTCAAATTTCATAATTTTTGGATCAAGAGCATGGGAACGAATTCCTTTAGAAAAGAGGAAGGATTTGTAACCACAGAGAAAGGAATGCATCATGCTTGTATATGGTGAGGATACAAAGGTTATAAAATCCTTGATACATCCACACTCAATACTTTTATTGAGAGGAGTATGCAATTCGAAGAGGAACCAATACCAAATTTTGAGCTTGCACCGGGGGAATGCTCTTCTCCCCAACACCTTGATGAAGTAAGTGATGATTCATGCTCTGTATTTTCTGATAATTCTTATAATGATATGGATCTATATTAATTTTTTTTTTATTATTCACCATCAAGTCCCAATTGGGCTAAAAAAATCATACAACCTGCAGGGGAATTGGAAGGCAATCCCCAAGTGCCTAGGAAGACTAGATCTCAATCTAACAATGCTTCCTATGCAAGTTAAAGTGATCTTGATCAGCACTATTATATGATTATTGGATCTTATCCAAATTCATACAGGAGGATTTTCATGATCCAATATGGAAATCAGCAATGGAAGAATAATTCAATTGTCTCCAAGAGAATGAAACATGGGAATTGGTTCCCCTTCCTCCCAAGAGGAATTTTTTTCAATGCAAGTTGATATTTCAAAACAAAATTGATGAATGTGGTTAAAATGTTAATTAAAAGGCCATATTTTTTGCTTAGGGCTGCTGTGAATTCTGTGCTGTGGACTACACTGAAACCTTTGCACCAATTGCAAAGATGGATTCAATAAGACTAGTTTTAGCAATTGCAGCTAGTAAAGGTTAGCAAGTGCACCATATGGATGTGAAGAGTGCATTATTATATGGTTAAATATATGAGGATAAATACATGTAGCAACATGAATTTTTCCAGATGATCCTTCACTTCTTTGTAGGTTGAAGAAATCACTTTATGGACTAGCAAGCCCTAAGGGCTTGGTATGTAAAAATGGATGCTTTCTTGCTCTCAATTGGTTTCATTCGATGCAAATCTGATACAAATGTGTGTTTGAAGAAAAATGATGGTGTTTTGTAGGTTATTGTACTATATGTATATGAAATATTAATTACAGGGAGATGCAACAATCAAATTGGATCAATCAAGGCATCCTTATACAGTGAGTTTGCAATGATAGATCTAGGATTGCTAAGGCAATTTTTGGGATTGGAAATTGACCATTTTGAAAGAGGAATCATGCTGAGTCAACCTAAGTATGCTTCAGACCTGATAAACAAGTTTAATATGGCCAATTGTAAGGAAGCCAATTCCCCTTGTATTTCTGGCATTAAACTAAGTGAATTTGGTGATTCTCCTTTGGTAGATTGTACACTGTACAAGAAACTAGTTGGTAGGTTGTTGTACCTTACACATACCATACTTGTTTTGTATTATGCTATAAGTGTTGTATAAAGGTATATGCACCAGCCACATGAGCTCCATTGTAAGGAATCCAAAAATATCCTCCAATTTGTCCAAGGAACAAAGAGTTTTGGGGTACATTATGTAGTTAGTTCTTCACTTCAACTAGCTGGATTTTCTGATTCGGATTGGGCTAGAGATCCCACTGACAGAAAGTCAACTTTAGGTTTTATTTTCATGCTTGCTGAAGGTTCTATTTTTTGTTCTATTAAGAAACATCATAAAATTTCTCTTTCTTCAGCAAAGGCCAAGTACAGGGAAACAATGAATTCAACCACTCAGTGTATTTGGTTGCAAGGAATTCTTTGGGAGTTTGGTGTTGCAATTGATTCTCCTACAAAACTTTGGGTTGAAAATAAAAGTTCCATCAAGATATCTACTGATCCAATTCATAGGCAGAGAACAAAGAATATATAGATCCATATGCACTACATTCGGGGCTTAGTGCATGACATGGTGACTTCCTTGCAGTATTTCCCATCCACCGACCAAAATGCTGATATATTCACTAAGAACATTTCTGAGAAGGCCTTCACTCACTTGAGATACTTCCCTGGAGTGAGTGATGGATGGTGATTGCTACTATTTTTTTTCAGGTTTCATCCCCATGTCCATTTTAGAGGGAAGGTTTTGTCCCATGATTTTTTCCTTCTTTTCCTTAATTTGCATGGACAAATAAAAATTTATGTTATGTATTGAGGTGACTTGAGCATTTTTTTCTAGGGCCTCCCACTTTATTTTCATGATATGTACTAAGTTTTGGTTAATGAGGGGTGTTAGAACAGTAATCCACCACTTATTACCTTAGTCTAAATCCTTAGTAATTTTTATTGTCATTTTTGCAATGATATGTTATGGTTTGGACTCAAGGAAGTCAATCCAACATAATAACTAGATATTTCGATGCTTTCACACCTACAAGATTTATCCATATTAGTCAAACTCCACATGTTGTCCCTCATTTATTTTTTATGCACTCCCATTCTTTGAATTGGGGAATTGTGGTTGACTAAGAGCGCTAGGGGTAGTTTTAGCCCAAATTTTGGACTGTTGGAGCATTTAATTCCAACCTAGAGCCTTCCACTCACCTTATTTTTCACACCCATGCATTCCAAGGGGTCATGATTTCTTCAAAACACCTTAGCCACATAGAAAACTCCATTCATGACCATTTGGGATGAGTTGGAGCGAGTTTGGCCCACATAGGGGGGATTGATGCCAATTTGGCCAATATCACATGTACACTCATTTTTTTCTTCCTAAGCCTCACTAATTTCACCTGATGTAATATAAACTTGTTCTAAACATATTCACATGTTAGACAGTCAAATACCATCTATTTTCTATTCACACTATGTATGCAAAATTGTTCCTCTTTCATGTTTTTTGTTGGTTTTTGCAAGTAATTCGATTTGTGAGATTCTGCAAGGCTCCTAGATATTGATGTAGATCAAAATTGTCACAACATGTGGATTTTTCTAAGATGGAATGCTCATGTAGGTGTGAAAGAAACAAATTAACTGGTTATTATGATGGTTAACTTCCCTAAGCCAAAACTATAGCATATTACTGCATAAATACAAATAAAATTGGCTAAGGATTTAGACTAAGGTACTAAGTTGTGGATTACTATTCTAACATTCTTTTATGGTGTTCCTTTTCACCATTATGGTAAATTTATTAATTAATTATTTGTATAAGAACTTACATTAAGCTGTGTATTTTTAGCAATAAGAAAGTGTGGGGGGGGGGGGGAGAGAAAGAGAGGGATATATATATATATAGAGAGAGAGAGAGAGAGAGAGAGAGGTAATAATTTAATGACACATTAAATTGATTTATGAGATCCCATTTTTTAGTGAGACAAGGGACATCCATTCAATTTATTAACTTTATAAAAGAGTACATATTATACCTCCTAGTTTATGGAGGTGTTGCATATCCAGATGAAAATTTATTAAATTTAAAAGGTAATAAAATCCACAATTATGCAATAATAAGTACATTCAATAATATTTTGTTACTTTAGGTAACACAATTGTAGACATGGAGTTAAATAATTATTATCAATTGAGATATAATAAATTTACCTAAATGAAAATAAACCCTTGTTGAAAATGAAATATAGAAAAATTTATTCCATGGTGAGTTTGTAAGCCTCCTCAACTTGTCAATGACATCAACCTTCCTAGGAGCAGAATTAAATATTCCTACACCATAATAAAAATTCTTCACTATATATCCAATATAATTTCAAGTCATGCAATGAAATCATTATTGGTTATTCCTATATTGGATCCCCCATGATGCCTTGAAATTCTTTGACGAAATGCAATTCCTAGGAATAAAACCCAACTCAATACACATGGTGAGTGGTATGGGTGAGTGCAAGCTAATGACAATCTCTTTTTGCATGTTAGATGCAACAAAATTGAAAAATAGATATCCTTCAACTTACATGGCTATTTTTCACACCTACACAATTAATCTTGCATCCAATAAAAAATATGAAACGTAGGAAATTGAATCACCATTCCAAATATATAAATTTTATTTATTGAAAATCTTCACAACTAACACAAATTTGGTTTTTCTAAGATTGAGATTTTATTTTTATAGAAAATAATAAGGTATATGTCCATGTTAGTGCAACCTTTGAATGCCAAAATGATGGAATCAATATATGAAAATTGAAAAATATGTAGATAACAAAATGTACTAGTGTGGCACTATTTTTCCAAAATAAAATTAGTACTTTTAGATTTTTTAAAAATTATCTAGGTGAGCAAACCTCAAAACTAGTATTCCAAGTGTTAGTGCAGATTTTCAAAGTCTTAATGTAATGATGATGGATTGGAAATTTTATATCATGCAGAGGTGATTATCTAATAGTGTGACATATATTTTTTATGAAATGACTAAGAAAAGAAAAATTTATGGCATAAACATGATCGGTTTTCTAAAAATCCAGTTGCATCTAAAAGGTCCACCAATTTCATGCACTCACCCATATTCTTGCACATAAAAATCCATTAGCTTTGAAAAAAGGTAAGAAGAGCCATTTATATGCACTTAGAAGCACATTTGAGTATGTGGAATTTGAGTGGGCCTAATGGTGAAGAGCATGTGTCATAGGTTCAAAACTAGAGGAGGTAGGGTATGTACATCTTTGTCGACTAAGTAGCCAAATCATTACATTAAGAGGGTCCCTTTTCCACAAGAAGGGTGTATTGTACATCATTATTTGACATATAGCTAAGAAGTGACCATAAAATTAGATTTTGTTGTCATTATGATGTTGTCATGGTCAAAAAAGAAAAAAAACAATGAAACAAAAGGAATATATAGAAAAACAAGAAAACAGAAAATTCCATTCACTAAAAGAAGGGAAGATAATGTATCCACGTGCTTTAAAAGGAAATATATGTTATAAACTAAAGGAATATAAATTTTTAGGCCAAGTTTGTCCTAACTAAATGAATAGTGCAATTCAACTATGCATATATTGGATCAAAATGATCCCACTTATAAACTAACTAACACAAATTATTAAAGGACATTGATTGTTTGTGTGATTGCATGTCAAGAAATAGTCCTCTCACTCACCACCATGAAATGGATCATTCTCATGAAACATATGGATGAAAATATCCCATTTGATATCCATATAGATATTTTTCTTTCCATAATTCATGTGTTGTAATGTTGCTTAATATTTTTCTAAAAAGGTTCCATTTTCTAAGGGTTTTATATAGTTTCAAGACAATTTTGGTGATTTTTTAGAATAATTTTTTTTTGTCCCTTGAAATTTGGGCGAATCAATTTATTAAAAAAAAGGAATTTGATGATAATTTTTGGAATAAAAGCTCAAAAACTATCCCATGGGATAGGTGTTATGTTGGTGGCTATTTATAAGAAGGTTATAGGGTTATGGATTGAAGTGGTTAAAAGTTAGTGGTTAAGGGTTATAAAGGTTAGGTTTCAAGGTTGTAAATATTAGTGGTTGTACGAGTTGAGATTTATTAGGTTATGGGTTTATGGTTATAATATATATAAAGGTTGTAAAGGTTACGCTAGTGTAAAATGAGAGATTAGTGACCACGAGACAAAATATTTTGGTCACGATTGTTTTTTTAAAGGGATAAATGACCAAAATTGATAGTTCTAAGTGATCTAACTAAAAATGACCAAGATAAATGACCAAATTTGATCTCAAGATATGTAGACTACAAATGACCATATTACAATTGGTCATTTATTCGGTCATTTTTAGTTGTGTCACTCCGGAAATGGAAAATATTATAAATTTGACAATGAATTTGTACATTTTACTAAATTCTGACATTGCAGATGGATTCAGAGGCCCCCTTAAAGGGGTCTCTGAATCCATCTATAGTGTTAGAATTCAGTAAATTAATGTATTGTTACAACTCAACCTGAATTGAACAAATATATATATATAATAAACATATGTGGTTGATAATATACTAGCATAGATCCATTTTAAACCCCGATCTATCAAGCACCGAGAGGAATCCAATTTTTTTAGGTGTACATTTTTTTACCATTTGGATCCCTCTCAATACTTATAGATCTAGGATTAAAATGGATCTGTGCTAGTTTATTTTTTTATATTTTATTTAAGTCGATATGTAATTTATATTTTTCATTTTTTACTTTTTAATATTTTTTTATTTATGTCGGCTAGCATAACGTGACTAACGTGATAGGATCTCCTCCATACCGGGATGGAGAGCACCTCATTTCTCTTGGTGCAATCAATTATAAATATATATTTGTAGGCTATATATGTCAAACACTGCATGTTCTCTATTGATATTTGTCTTTATATAGCTATCTAAGCTATGGTACAGATTCAGCTTATTTATATGCTATGACATAAGGTTTTTTGAACTATGCTTTAGAACATAACAATAGTAACATCATATTGTTTCTAATGTTTGAAATTCTTAATAGCTTTGGTCATGTTTTTTATCATGATCTTTAATAATATTCAAACACCATATTCATGCTCTTGAAAGTTTTCATAACTCCAATTAAAAAATGTACAAGATCTAAAAAACAATTAAATAATTACAACAAATATATTAATACTAACTCTATTAATATTAAAAAAATCAATTTAATAAATAATTTACCATTTACAACTTAATGAGAATTGAATATTATGCCAAAAAAAATTTACTTTATTTCCAACCACATAGTAACATNTCATTTTGTACTAGTGTAATATAGAGTTCTATATTAATTTATATATAATATTAATTCATATAGTCTAATATAATTAAATATTATTTAATTATATGTAATTATAACTATTATACATATAAATTATAGTATATAATAGGTATATAACATTAAAATTATTTCTAATATATAATATTAATTAAAATATAATGAATAATCTTAAAAAATAATATACAAAATACAAAAACCAAGAAATCAAAAAGATATTGTAATAAAACCTTTGAATTATATGGTTATTTGTCCATGAAAACCTTTGGGGGAAAAATTTATGTCTTTCAGTTGAGGTTATAAATGTGAATTAGCTAAAGAGTTTTAGTTATTCTTCTAGTTTTCATTGATAGGAGAATAAAACTTCATCAAAACCATTGTCCTCTTCAAATCTTGATACAAGAAGAGGAACTACCCATTAAGAAAGAACACTCAAGATTTTTTCACCAAGGTTCTTAAATTTTCTATTGGTAAAAAAACACATGTCGTCAGCTTGTCCTATAATTCTTGAAATTATCTCTTGTGGGGCATATCAAATATTGATATAGACGGAGGCGCAACCCATCAAGGAAGAATAGGTATGATTTTTCACTGTTTTTTTTAAATTTTCTATTGGTATCAAAAAGCATCCATCTTCAATCACAATTCTTGAAATTATCAGATTTGGGTTCATTGAGGGTTGCATTGAGGGTTTCCTCGATGGCATTACTAGTCCCATAATTCTTGAAATTATTTTTTCCTAGGAATATCAAATATTGATACAGGAGCAGGAACTACCCATTAGGGAAGAATATGTAATATTTTTTCATTGTTTTTTCTATTTTCTATTGGTATGAAAAAACATGTGTCTTCTGCCGCAATTCTTGAAATTATCATATTTGGGTTCATTGAGGGTTTCCTTGGTAATGTTATATGAGAAATCCCTGTCCTTAGTTCACAAAGGAGCACCTTATGTTTATTGATGGCCATAATCCCCAATTGTGGTTTGTCCATCATTGCATTCTCAAACATAAGTTAGATTTCACGGTTTTGATTTCATCAATAGATGGGTCAAATATCTATCCACCCAAAGATAAATCGAGTAATGTTTGAAAAAAAAAAAATTGGAAACAACTTGACTACGGCCCTGAAAACTTCTTTTCCTAAAATGGAAAAAAAAGAAAGAGAAATCAACAAACCGTGAACCTAGGCCCTACACAGATAAGTAGCTAGTCAAAGAAGATATAGATCAATATTGATATCCAATAGAAAAATTGGTTGCTTAATAACCAAGTGAAGTTTATAATTCCTACCTCTACTGTATGGATTTTCCATTTATTGCATTTACTTATGAACAGAGGAGAATTGACCAGGTAAGGCCATCTTCAAAACACTATGATCCTTTTTTTCTTTATGGTTACTGACTGGCTTGTCGTTATAGGCTAGGGTTCATATGGATGGATGCTAGTTCATCCCAGCAATGCTTCGATGCGTTGAAGTGTACTCTCACATATTCACCTTTGTTTAGTCCTATAGCTAGGCTCATAGCAATGGAGAAATATGTTTCATTTAGTAAATTAGCCCTTCGACTTGGTATCCCTCTGACAAAGTCCATTGACACACTCTCCCATGGATGAGTTTAATTGACCAATTGAACCCATATTTACTTTAGCAATTTCAGACAAAGCACTACAGTTTCCAATGCATATTCACTAAAATAACAACCTCTAGTTTCTAGTATTTCCAACTTTGGGCAGCCCTTGGAAAACTTGAGAATACCTTGGTTAGTTTCACCAACAAAACCTAACAGCATCCACCTGACCTTAGTGTTGTACTTACCAATATAAGAAAGAATGTTGTCCTTCAATGCTTCAGGCCTTACATAAAATGAAAACCTACTGATTGTTTGGCATCCAAATAGCAAAGACATTACTCCATTGTCCAGTGGTAAATCAATGATGTTATCTTCTTTATCTAACAATACCAACCATAAATGCTTGATATTTTTGAAACATTCACCAACAACCTACAATATTGAGTTGCATATATCTAAAACATAGACAATAGTGTACTCAAGAAGGGGGTGGCCTTGAGCTATTGAATAAATCCCTTTGTGAGAAACCCAACCCCATTCATCCTCCAAAGTTGGCTCATCTACTCCTTGTTCCACTCTAACTCTTTCCAGTTTTTTTCAATTATTAGCAACATCTTCTAAGCCTTTGTCTCCAAACTCATTTCTAACCTATTTTCAAACAAAACATTCCACTATTAAACTTCAACAATTTTCTCTGGATTTGAAAATGTAAGGTAAATGGAATAGTTGAAATATTGATGCTAAAACAAGCCATAATTTTTTTTCCAAAAAAGCATACAATAAGAAATTCTAGGAAAAGAGAATAACAAATTCAGGAAACTGTTTCTAACTAGAAAACAAGATTTGGAGCTTAAGTTAATCCTTTTTCTCAAGATTTGAAGCCTATTTCTACAGATACTATTTTTTCAATTGGCACAGGATTCAAATTCTTTTGATGACAAGTTTAAAGACCTGTCTTGCCAAGATGTTTCACTAAATTAGAAGCAGGTGAATGGATCAATAAACATCCTATATTTTCTAGTTATATGACAAGCATGTTTAGAACATGTATATACTTTGATCTAACATATTCCAAAGATCAAAACCAAGGTATTACATTTATCCTATCATGTGTTGTTGCCTATAAAAGGATTTAAACATTTCTGCTATTGCTAAGGAATATCTTAGGCTCTTCTCACTAGAAACACTGGAAATCATATGTGTAGTCAAAACATATTAAGATGAACATAATCTTTAGCTGATCCTTCACATTAGAAATGGACATTAGAAGTATAATTGTGGAGACTTTTTCATACGAGCAAAAATTCTACCAATGTAATGCTATTCTATTATTCTGTCAAAAAGTTTGATTTGTGAAATAATGTTGTTAATGGGCCCTTTTAATAATATTTTTATGAGTTATTTCATGTTAGAATTAGAATCTCATTGTGTCATTTTTCCTAGTCACGCCAAACTTCCAACAAGGAAAAAGCCTCATTTGGAAAAGAAGCTTCACACAAAGAGTAGTAGCAGTGAGGAGGATTCTTTAGATGAGGCAAGTGTTGAATATTTTATGTACTTAATCAGAGCTAAGCTTGTGAATATTTTAATTTACAAAGATGATGACAAGATCGAAATATTGAGTACAGTAAAATTGTTTATATAAAATTATAGACAATCTTTATTAGATTATGTGTATGTCTGAAATTTAGACATTTAACTAGATTTCAACTTTTTGAAACGAGACGAAGATTTTTATTGTCTTCAACATGCACTAGTAGTGTGTGCAAGAACCTGCAATTAAAGTGGTTGCTCCAACAAAGAAAACCCCAGTGTTGGAAAAGAATGGGTCAGTTATGGAATTAAGAAATGGTAAAACAAAATAAAATGATAGTTGTGAAAGTGATTATGAAGAAGAGAAGGCGATATGGTTTGTTCCTTAAATATTTAATTCATAAAACTGCATTTATTCCTTAAATAGTTTGATTTGTTGGTGCCTTGACTTAATTATGAATGTTCTTGATGGGTTATCTAGATGTAGGTAAAAAATCCATTGCAAACAAAGGTTACCGGGAAAATAAATGTTGCCAAAGGGAAACCAATAGAAGAAAGCAGTGAGGATGATAGTAGTGAAGATGAATCAACTCATGAGGTGTTGTGTTGTATAATTTATAATTGTATTAGGAAAGGTCTTTATTATATATCTAGATTCTAGGTTCTATACAACATGACTTTATGTTAGTGGATTTTGTAGCATTGTTATAATTTTCAAAATGTTCACAATAGAGCATTTTTGTTATTTGGATTTGTTAGGAGCCTGTAGAAAAGTTTTCTCAGCCAAAAAAAAATTAGCAAGCTTGGAAACTCAAAAGGTATGTGCATGTTTATTAGTTTTATTTGCAATGAGATTAGTTGGTTGTCAAAAAAAAATTATTTCTATTTGTTAGTTAGGTTTTCATGGAAATTCTTTATGTTTTGTTGCACAGAATGCAGGAGGGATCATCAGATCCCCTTCTAGAAAGGAGGAGAGTCATTCTGAGGAATATGAGAGCGAAGACTCTAAGGAATATGAAGACCAGGAAACTATTCAAAAGGTAAAATATATTTTGTTTGCTAAGTGCTTACTAAGATATTGCATACTTCTTAATAAAATTGATTTATTTCCTTCCTCTGATTCTTATTTTGATTATCTCTTCTTCCTAGAAATTAATAAAAAATACTATATTTACAGAAATCAGATCACAATGTAGCAAAGAATTAATTATGTAAAGAAACAAGTAGATTGTTCCCCAAAGGTGGCTATCCTTATCTTGACTTGAAAAGTATGTATTGAACCAATAAGTAGTCTCTTATATTTATCTATGTGGATGACTGAGGAATCAGCATGCCACATGAAATAATAAACATCAGTCAGTAATAGAATCACCCCAAATTGTCTTGGCATGTTTTTAGCATTACATGTGTCATAATATCTATCATCTCAATAGTAATCACGTTTCTAGCTACTAGAATAACATACCTCCTGGATTGTTACACGCATATGTATTGAAATTCCATTATACCAATAAATAGTCTTCTATAGTGTTCTACATGGATGACTCGAGATTTAGAATGTTGCATGAAATAAACATTGAAATAAGAAATGGAATCACCCTAAATCATCTTGAAATGTTTCCAACATTACACGTGTCATAATATCTATCATAGCATTACTTCCTCATGTTTCTAGACGCAAACTGTACATACCTCCTGGTTTGTTACATAGCTGTTTATGGGTCAAACTTTTCATCTATTATTGGTTGCACAAATAGATTTTAAATTTTGTTTCGTAACACCATGCAATTTTTTGATATAGTTCCCTGCCAGCTAAATGCATTGATTTTGCATGGTTTCACCATTTCATTAGTCTAATGATTTTGCATAGAACAGGCATGGGCAAAAATCAGAACAAGCTTGTGTAGCTTCCAGTGAAAAAATACGCAGGTAATATTGCCTTCAAAAGCCATGGGGAACAAATTCACACAATTTGGAGAGTGATGTTGAAGGGCACGAAACCATATGTTTCTATTAATATGAAACAACTACTCTTGTATCAACAATTTTCCAATTACTCTACAACTACAAGAGAGTTTTAGAAACAGAGCAATAAAAATTGTCACCTATCAAGGAAATTTATAACAGAATCCTGAGAACACAAGGGGTTTGCCTGAACTTGTGCAAATAGGTGAACAAAATTGGAATACTCTAATTCCCTTCAATAATCCAATTCACATATGGGTAGGTTTCCCTTCTCTTCAGGGCACACACCAGAAAACTAATGGGTTTCTACAATTGACCCCCTCTTTGGGGCAGGTGATTTGAAAAGTGTCATGGATCATTAGAACCACTATGAGAACAACCATATGCAAATGAATTATAACAATCAGTAATTTATGAGAAACTAGTGCAATCATACAATGATATTGATATGACATACATCCAATGTCTGTATTGTATTTTGTTTAGGTCTATTTTCTTTATCCTAATGTTCTTTATTCCTAATGTCCATACATTATTTGTTTAGTTCTTTACAGTATGTGCTATATGAGTTTAAGTGTAAAGTTTTACTTTCATGTGGGAAAAGTGCATGTTACATAAGCTTTTGTTGTACTTGATTCAGTGTTTATGAGAGTGATTCTGCTAGAGACTGAACTAGGGTATAAATGAGTTGTAACACCCCAGTTTTGACCCCATTGTATTTAATTGCATATGATTTTAATATTGTATTAAATCATGGTGTGGATCTCAAGGAAAAGGACCCATCATGGGTTTAGTGTTTGATGTTTTCGGAAATTAAAATCGATGCTGATGGTTTATGTGCTAGCCAGGCACAATGTGTTTTGATACATCATGTAAAATGCAAATTAATAAAATACCACAACTAGTTATGCGTCACAACGTTAAAGAGACGGGGGCATGATTTCACAAGGAATAGGGACGGGGAATTATTCAACCTTGAGCCATTGGGGAAAATCCAAATGTCTAAGGTAAAACCCATAGAGTGGTCAACTACCCTCCTTTTTGTCTTTTGTGTCCAGTAACCCCTAGGTTGGTGGAGAAAGTTATTTCCTTGGGCTGGGGAAGGTATGGAGGTCAAATTCGAATTTGGTAGGTCACCCATTTTTGGAAAGTGTGTTTTTTACTTGTGGGGCAAGTAAATTCTTGGGAAGGCATGCCCAAGCCATTATCCACCCATGCCTTTCATTTCCTCACCCATTCCATTCAAGTGAGAGCTCTCTCAAGTAGTAGGAGGTATACGGAGCTCTCTCCCTCATGTTTGGATGTCATTTCTCCATTTTTGCATTCCCAAAAATTGGTTTGGGGTTTTTCCGAGTGAATGTGCAACAATGATGGATGATTCAGGGGTTTCTAAGGGGTGTTTTTTCCTCCTCATGCAGTAGGATCTTTTGAGTAAGTACCTCCATGTTTTTCTGTTGGTTCTCTATTTTTGCATACCCATATTTCCGTTTGTGGAGTTGTGCAGTGAATGGGAAAGGGAGACCCATGATTTGGGCATGGATGGGGGTCATATAAGCCTCTACAATGCCCAGAAATGTTTATGAGACTAGATTTTGCTCACAGGGTGTTTTTCCCCAATGTTTACCAGTTTGTTCATGGTTGCAAAACCATTTTTGGTTTGCTGTGCATTTTCCCTCACATGGATAGCCATTTCTTTCAATTTCCCCAGACTGGGAATTCATTTTTGTAAATATTGATGGGTGGGTTCCCTTCCCCACGATTTGGTTGCATTTCCCCGTTGTTTCCAAGCTGGAAAATGTTTTGTGGTAAGGCTTGACGAATGGAAGAAGAGACCCATGTTTTCTTAGGTGTTTCTGAGTCCATTTTGGCCATGTTAGGGACAAAACGTCCCTGCAAATCAAAATTACTATCAGGTGGTTGTTTTACCCTTTTTTCCTTTTCTGTTTTGGTTCCCTTGAATGTTCTGTTCATGCCCAACGGTTGTGTATGACTATGTTTGATTAAATGGGTTGACTGTGTGTTTGATGCAAGTGTGGCTTGGTTGGAAAGGTCCAAGGACCCAATGTATTGTTGGCTAGTTTCCTTAGCAGCTTATAAAACTCAATTTCTTATTGGCTTGGTTGGGCAATCAGTGAAACCCCAACGGTGTGTTGGCTTGACTATGGATGATTTGGTTTTGGGCTATGTGTGAGCCTATTATCTCCTTAGTTCCTTGTGGAATCATGCCCAGCTCGGGGGTGGCAGTGATGCTGAGAGATTGATGAGCACGATGGCCTATGGTTGGGTGGAACGTTGCAGTGACATAGCTAGTTGCGAGACAACTTATTTTCCAGATAAGTATTCACTTGTATTTAACTCTGTAAATGTATTTCCATCGTAGATTACCATGAACATGTTAATTTCTTGAATAGGATGAGCATTGCTTGTTTTAATGAGTATGAACAACATGTATGTGTTGAATGAAGTGTATGCTTCCACTATAGATTGCATGGTTTACGCATCTATGTATGTATTTATGATCAATGCATTTTAAATATTATTTTTTAATTTTCATGGGGCTATTTCACCTGATTGACAACAACGGTGCATTGGTCGCATCCTCTCCATCGTCGGTATGAGGGGTGGGGACGTGACATGAGTCTCCTTCACCTCTGCTTGGTACTTTCTAATATATGTGGAAAATGTTATGCTTGGGCTTAAAATTTGAAGTCTAATGGAAAAATTCATACAACAAGTGAGAAATGTAGAATGCACTTCATTTTACATTTTCTAACTGATATTACATTTAAAATCCTATAGGTACTCAGAATTATTTTAGATGTATAGTATTTGGATTTCAATTTTTAATTCATTTTCCTGATGACCTAATCTCATCTTCCCCGGTGAATAAAAACACCGTAGTTTTTGACATACTCCAATTTACAGAGTATAAAAAAATTGTTGCTTTCACTTGTCATACTTTGCATGTAGGCCTCACCTAATCTCATAAGAAAACCTCATCTTCCAAGAAAAGGGATTCATTGGGAGGAAGGTGATCCCCTTTTCAAGTAGGATGAACCACTTTTTCTTTTCTCAAAGTAGAATAGCTTCACTTTAGATGTTAGTAGAACTGTGAGGGGTGATTGAAAACTAATATTCTTATAGATTATTTGATTTTTATTTTGATCTTGTAAAGTTAAGGGCTCAAACATAACTCTATGCTCAATAGCCACCTTTGTTTTCCATGACTTGAGAGGTCCACACTAATGGAAATATATATATTTTTCCCATATCTCGGTAAGCGAACTTGAAAATTATATTTACGACCATTGTTATGTTCACTCCACATGGAATTTTCTATATTACCTTCAATTTTGTGCCTTTGTTAGGTTTAAGATTGCATCTTTTCTAGTGTGATTTAGAACATGATTGAAGTGTATATGTTATAAGGTTGTGGATTCATCCACCACTCTTTTATTTAGTTAAAATGATAGTAAAAACAACCTAAAATTTCCTTTGCTATTCAGATAGGGAAACCCAAGGTTTTCCCCAGAGCGGGTCAAATGGCTGAATTAGATGTTAGAAGAACTGAGGTATTGGGAATTTCGACAAAAATTATTTAGTGCAAATTTTGTTCATATATTGCTCGAAAAGAATTTCTTCCTTTGCGCAATGCTGTCATTGATATTCATTCCTTATGTAGAGGTATTTCATGTTCATTTATTTGTAGGTATGCTGGTTTTAAATATTTATGCATTTTGAGTACACCTGTAGTTTGTTGGAATTGTTTCTTTTAGCCATGTTAAATCTTGTGAAATTACTATGTACATTTTTTAGATCTTTTTTTCTCTTTTTAGAGTGTAGCAAAATTTATTGCTTAACATGTGTTATTTTGTAGGTAACCTTACTCGCAATATTTATAACAACATGAGGAGGGAAGACGTTGCAGTGTGGATACAGAAGCACATGCACAGATATAAAGCTAAAACTGCTCAAAAATCTCAGAAGCACGTGCAATGCAGAAACAGAAGCACGTGCGTAGATAGAAAGCTTAGAAAGTGGGCCGTTGAGTATGAAGAGCCTATTGCTAAGGCTTTTCCATTGAGTATGAAGAGCTTGTTGCTAAGGGTTTCAAGCTGCTAAGTATGAATTTGAAGCTGCTGCGGGATCTAAGTATGGCTTAGAATCCATGTACAAGTGGGATGGTTTAGCCATTGTAATATTTTGAAAAGTCATCGATGTACTAGATGATTTTCCTGTAAAGTTATATGGAGATAGTTTTTGAGAAAACTCATATTTATTGTAATACTTGACATTTCATTGAATATAATTTGTGCAGTTGAAAACTTATATGGTTGTACATTATATTATTTATAAGTGTTTTAACTAACTAATTAATGTGACATTGCATAATTTACATGTGTATTAGATGATGATAAATAATGTATGATTATTTTGTTTAATTTAAACATAATATCATATTAAAAATTTATATTGATTAATAATGGACGTCATTAAAACTACTAAAATATAATAACCACACATAAAATGACTAAAAATGACAAAATTAGTGACCAATAAATGAGATTAATGACCAAAACTCGCATATAAAATGACCAAAAATTGAGAGATACATGACCAAACAATGAGATATAAATGACCAAAAATTCGCATATCAATGACCAAAAAGCAGTTTTGGTGGCTAATTTATGGTCTTTTATTACGCAACCAAATTTGGTCATATTCTAGTTTATCATGTGGTCATTAATTTGGTCATAAATATGGTCATATATTTTTTCATTGATTCAAATATATGACCAAATCAATTACCAACTGACAAGCTATAAATGACCAAAATAAAAATGACCAATTTTGGTCGTGTAATAAAAGATCGTAAATTAGCCACCAGTAATTGCCAAACCAAAAGTGGTCATTGAAAGCAGATTTTGGTCATTGTTTTGGTCACTAATCTCTCATTTTCCACTAGTGTTATAACATGGAGATATATAAGGCTAGGGGTTTAAATCAATTATAGACATCAAGATTTACGTGTGATAATAATTATAGGATTATATTGGAAAGGAGTTATAAGGATCAGGAGATAGGAACCATAGATGATAAAGGTTATATATGAATTTGTGATTATGGGTTTATGTGGATTAGGGATTGCACTAGTCAAGGGTATTATAAGATAGGGATTAGGGGTTGGGTTTGTATTAATTTATTATTTATGATAATAGAGGTTAATTGTTACTGGTTATATAAGTTATGTTATTTTTTCTAATCTAACTATATTAATTAGGATCTTTATCTGAAAAAATGCGAAGTACAACAAGATACACAAGATAGAGAAAATACACAATACACAAATATTTTTCACAAGGGAAACCATAAATGATAAAACCTCATAAACTTCCTCAAAATAATTCCATCACAAAGAATGTATCACAAGATGAACCAACCCAATAAGAAAAAGTCTTCTGCAACTATCTATCTCTCCTCCTTGTCTCTATCTCTCTCTCTCCTCATGAAAACTTGAGTGATTATGAGTGTGTATAAATGAGGCATGGAAACTCCCTCTCTATACCTTTCAAGTGATTGACATAATACATGACTCCAAATGACCTCTTACCTTAATAGGGATGCCTTCTCCTAGAGAGACTCAAAAAAACATTACAATGTTATACTAGCGACTATTTCCCTGACATGCAACAGAGGTTGTACCTCAGTGTCCATACACAATAATGACATCTCAAAAGGAGGAAAGCACATATTTGATGGGGGTACAAAAAAATATAGTAATAATATACATTATAATATATACCAAAGTTACAAATACATCAACACTCTCTCTTAACTAGGAATGTATTCTCTCTCTCTCTACAGTTATCAACCCATCTGGTCCAATCATCATCATAGAGTCATCATCATAGCTGTTTCATGGTCATCATATTGAACAGTACTATTTGTCATTGAAATTTTCTATAGAGTTATCCTTTTTCATGCTAGGTGTAGGCATAATCCTCATTTAGTTCTTCATCATATTCATGAGCAAGCCATAGCTTAGTTATAACCCAAGACCATTCTTTACATTGCCAATGCAATAACCTCTATATCCTACTATCATCTTGTCGTATCTGGATAATATATTTGTCATGCATTAAACAAAACAAAACACACAGATAAAAAACCAGATGCATACCACCTACATTCGACCAACATAGGAGTATTCGAGGATCTTTCACATCATCAAGACAACCTGCAACTTCCACTATGCGAAAATCATTTAGGAGCACACCAAGTGCATTATGTCTCTCTACGGTCAATTTGCATTCTATCAACATATGAGAACTACCCATGTGCACACCAAATTCATTATGACCTCATCATCTCCAGCATGGGAACACACACATATAAGGACTAATTATGACAAAACAACATATGTATCACGCGAGGACTTTTATTTTCCAGCTAAACCTTAAGGAATTATTACATCCGAACAACATGCATCCAATATATTTTTCATTGAATAAATTTCCAGGAGTTATTACGTCCGAGAAACCTATGTACCACATGACGACCCCTTTTGAACTTTGAAAAACCCACAAGACTTATTACATATGAAAAAACTGTGTATCGCGTCATGATCTTTTACACTTCATATAACCTCTACAAGGATGGATTACGCTAAAGAAAACATGACATCTTTTCTAGTTGTGATTACATCCGAGAAAAACCTACAAGGTTGATTATGTCCGAGAAACCTGCATACTACACCAGGATATGTTCCAGTTGGACAACCTATCTCATTTCCCATCTGAGATCTCATGAATATGTGTCTTATGGTCTCTTGTCATCTTCTAGCATAGAAACAAATCAAGATTGATTACATCCAAGGATAATATGTGAGCTTCACCAGGACTGATTACATCCGAGGACAACCTGTAGGAATTATTGAATTATCACCAAGGCAACCTGTATATCCGACTATGCTAGAACTCATCACTCCCTCTTTTGAAGGGTCTCATTCTGGATCACTCCAAGTCTTTCTCAGAAGTATTCAAACATCACCTTGGATATATTTTTGGTCAACACATCGGCTATCTACTTGTTTATTTCCATGTACTAAAGCTTTACTGCTCCTCTCTACACTATATCCTTGAAATAGTGGAAATTGATCTCTATGTGCTTCAACTTGTCATGGAACACCAAGTTTTTTGACAAACTTACACAAATCTAGTTATTGCAAAAGATACAAGTCACATCTATCTACAGATCAAACAAATCAGTCGGTAGCTTCCATAATGATACTGCCTCACAACTATATGAGAAAACAAAAACATAATCTTCCTTAGTTGTACTTAACGTCACATAGGACTGCTTCCTATTAAACTAGGAGATCATGCTAGATCCCAAACTAAAGAAGAAACCTGAAGTGCTCTTCCTATCAGTGCCACTACATTCCCAATCTGAATCAACATAATCCTGTAGGTTAATCTACTGATTTGCATCATACTTGATCCCACAATCCATTATACCATTTAGGTACCTCAATGCATGCTTTACAATAACCAGGTGAACATGTATCATATCTATTAAGAACTGCCTCAATGTGTTCACAGCAAACCACATGTCTGGTCTCATATTCCTTAAGTACATTAATGAGACAATCATCTGATGATACATCATCGAATCACTGACTCTGATGAATCATCACACATAAGCTTCAAGTTCAATTCCATAGATGTGGCTATCCCCTTGCAGTCGATCATTCCAAATTGTTTCAGAATCTCCATTGCATACTTTCCTTGACCAAGAAAAATTCCATCTACACTATTCCATGCCTCCTTGCCTAAGAAGTAGTGTGTCATCTATAGGTAGTTCATCTTGAACTCAATAATAAGTCTCCTCTTTTCATATTCAGTGATTTTATCCTCCTGTGAGGAACATGTCATTAACATATAGCAAGAGAATCACTACTCTTCCACCTTCAACCTTGAGGTAAAGGTTGTAATATTCTTTACTCTTAGTAAATCCTAGGCTCATCAGGAAGCTATATATCCTATCGTACCATGTCCTTGCTTCCCGTTTCAACCCATACAAGGCCTTCTTAAATTTTCACACATGAGTATTCTTGTCATGTGTCTCGAATACCAATGGTTGTTCTACGTACACTTCCTCCTTTTCTACACCATTCAAGAATGTTTTCTTGATGCCCATCTAGTGTATATTCTGGCTCATAACTGCAGCTAATGCAAGTACATATCTAATGGAACTATACCTTTCTACGGGTGTAAATGTCTTTTCCTAGTCTATTCCTTCTTTCTGTGAGAAGCCTTGTGTCTTGAATATTTCCTTGTATTTCTCGATGATACCATATACAACATGCTTAATCTTGTAGATCCACTTTGAATTCATGACAGGCTTCCTTTCCATTCTCATAACTATCTCCTGGAAATCATTCTTAATAACTGACTGATATTCCTCGATCATGACATCCTTCCATTCTTTATTTTCTGCAATGTCTTCATAGTTGGAAGGTTCCTTTCCTATGATGCCACATAGCATTGCCACATAGCTATTGCAAGGTTTTTTCCTTTCCCTTTCTCTAAGCATTCCTTCTAGAGAGCCATACCTTTCTACATCTTGTATAAGCTCCTAGACCCATGTTGGTTTCCTCTTATGGGAGTCCTTCTCATGAAGTGTCTCTATAGGATCTTGTGATTCTTCCATGTCATGATCATCATGGTATTATGGAATTTCTTCTATAATTTTCATACCTCTTAACCTCTTCAATAGGTATCCTTCTGGATCTTGAGTATGTCGATTCCTCATCAAAGGTTGCATCTCTAGTGATGTCGATATTATTAAATCTTAGGAATTATATTTGGTAGGCCTTTGATGTGTCATTGTATCCTACAAATATACCCTTACTCCTAGAAGGATCGAGCTTGGTCCTCTTTTCCTTTGGGATATGTATGTACACAAGGAAACCAAATATTCTAAGATGGTTTCCTTGTAGTTTCTCTCCTAATAAATCCTCTTCCAGAGTTTTTTTGTCAAGTAATTGATGAGGAGTAATGTTATGTACATACAAAACCATCCTTGTTGCTTGTGCCCAAAGGTGCATTGGAATATTTTGGTCATGTTACTGCATTGCTTTCACTGCTTCCATTATGTTTTGGCTCTTTTGTTCTGCAATTCCATTATATTGAGGATTGTATGGATTTCTTATGGAACTTGAACCCAATATATAGAACAATAACACTCACAAGATTGCTAATCAAATATGCAAGATTCACACCAGCAACTGAAATTGGAGCATAACACTAATATTTATTGAGTAAGTGTACAATAGACAACCTTGTGAAGTAATAGGCTACCAAAATAAATAATTACATGAGAGGTTTGAATGCATAAGGATGCCATTCAAAATAGTCAAAAGGCAGGCTTACCAAATCTAGTCAAATCCCTTATATGTGCATAAAGCAATTTCCAAATCGATGAAGATGCTCACAAATTTGCTAAGTTAGGTGGGAAAGCTAAAGAGGGATGTAAATACAAATCATATATGCTTTTATTGGGAGAAAAGGAGGTAGGATGATGTGGGAAAAAAATAAGCCAGTTACACCTAGACTAGCTTTTCCTTTTTCCTTAAATCAGCTATAAATCAATGCAGCTTTTCAGAAAAAGTAGATATGCACTTTAGGGAATCAAGAATAATGTAGACTTGATAAAATTGGTTTCCAAGATGTTTTCCAAGCACTCCATGACTCAATTTTATCATGTGTTTACTTCTAGGACATGTAGAAGGCAACTAGCATAGAATGGAATCTAGGAATCTAGGTAATAAGACAAAAATGATTAATTAATGTCAATGTAGGTAACGATGGGTTGATTATTATAACACCCCCCCTTAAGCCTGAATTTATGAGTAAATATCAGAAAAATATAGGTCCTAGAAAGAATTCTTAGTCACCCTTTACATATTGCTTGTCTATACCACCAAGGAAAGAGGCAAAAACCCAGTGGGGAAATCCTCCCTTAAACATGGAGAGGAAAAACAAGATTTGGAAATCTTGTCAGCAATCATGATTCGCAGCATGGTAATAAATCCCTAGCAGTGATTTTGGATTACTGAAGGTCTTCTCACAGAAAAATTTGGTGAAGATGTCTGCTACTTGTTCTGAAGATGGAGAGAAGAGTAGAACAATGGTACCATCATGCACAAGCTGTCTAATGTAGTGCATATGGATCTCAATGTGCTTGGTTCACTGTCTCTAAACTAGATCATTGAAGATTTGAATGGTGGTCTGATTGTCACAATAGGATAATAGTTGAAAACTCTGATTTCAAGCCACATTCTCCAAGTATCCCCTGCAACCACAAATATTGAGTTGCTACATTTACAACTCCTCTATACTCTACTTCTGTAGATGAGAGTGTTATGGCACTCTGCTTCTTGCTTGAACAATTTATTGACCCTTCTGCAAGCATGAACACATATTTTTATGTAGACTTTCGATCTATGTTGTCACATGCCCAATCATTGTCAGTAAATCCAATCAAATCAAGATCAGATTTTCCTTTGTAGAAGATCCTGTGAGGTCTTGTTCCTTGAACAAAGTTTAGGATCCTCTTGGATTCTCTCCAGTGGATCTCATGATATTTATCCATGTATCTCAAAGACACACTAACTACATAATATAAATCAGGTCAAGTGTATGTAAGATAAAGAAAACACCCTATCAACTGCCTATACAGTGTATTATTTACCATAGGAGAAGACCCTGATTCTTCAAGCTTAAATCCTGAAAGGAAGGGACTCTTGCTTGGCTTGCAATATTTCATTTTGAACTTGATGAGAAAATATTAAGTATACTTGGAATAATGTTCTTTTATTCCATGTTGGGATTGATCAATTTCTAGACCCAAGAATTGGCTCAACAATCCCAAATATGTCATAGAAAATGCATGGTTCATTGCATCCTTCAATGAGGCAATCTCTTTCTTTTAATTTCCTGTAATCAATAGTTCATCCATATACAAAACAATAATCATCAAATAACCATGAATCAGCTTCAAATAGACATTAGGATCAGACTTGCATCGAACAAAACTCAGTGACAACAAAAAGCCTTCAATCTTGGCATAGCAAGCCCTGGGGGCTTGCTTGAGCCCATACAATGATTTCTTTAACCTTCACACTAAATATGGATTAGAAAAAAACCCTTTAGGTTTCTACATGTCAATCTCTTCAATGATATCTCCATTTATAAAATCACACTTCACATCCATGTGATGTACTTTGCACTGCTTCGAAGTTGCAATGGCTAGACCTAGCCTTGTGGAGTCCATCTTTTCCATTGGTGCAAAGATTTCATTGTAGTAAATACCATGTACTTGTGAGTAGCCCTTGGATACCAATATTTACATATATTTCAAATTTGAACCATCAGCAACAAAATTAGTCTTGAATACCGACTTACATTGAACTAGCTTCCTCTCTGGGGGAAGATCAACCAGTTCCCAAGTGTTGCTCTTCTAGAGCGAGCTGAATTCTTCTTTAATGGATGTTTTCCATATTGGATAATGTGTTGCATATTCATATGTATGTGTATCTTATTCAACCATCATATATCACTTCTCAACAAATAGAGGATCTTTCACACAAAGGGCACTCTCAAATTGAGATCTAGTCCTCTTAGTGTCATTAGGATTTCTAGATAGTTCCCCAGCTGCATGAATGATATTTTATGCCCATTTTGGTATTGTAGGACTGTTAGGATATGAAATCAAATAATAATTATCATACAAATCAGAATCAACAAAATTATTAGTCTCTTCACTTACAATCAATGGTTCTAGTGATGAAGAGGACTCTCCAACTTCAACTGCTGCTAAAGGCTCTTCTTGGAACTGAACACTTCTTTCAATGAAATATTTGTTAGTGATCAAGGTGATCAGCTTGTACCCTTTTCAATATTCATAATACCCAATAAATTGGCACTCTTTTCTTTGGGGTTGCAAAGCCTTCCTCTTTTTAGTTGGAATTCTAGCCCAAGCCTTTGAGCCAAACATCCTGAAATGGGTCACATATGGCTTGTGCCCACTCCAAGATTCGAAAGGAGCAATACCATCAAGATTATTATGAGGCACCCTATTCTATATTTAGGATGTATAGTTTATAGACTTGTCCCAAAACATTGGTGGAAAATTTTTAGCCTCCATCATACAAGCTGCCATCTCCTTCAGTGATCTGTTCTTCCTCTCAGCAACACCATTTTGATGTGGTGTGTAATGGATAGAATGTTGCATATGGATACCTGCATCCTTGCAATAATGGATGAAATAAGACTTGAAATACTCACCACCATTGTCAGATCTGAGGATCTTGATTTTCCTCCCAGACTGGTTTTCAACCAAGGCTCTAAAGACTTTGAAGAGGTCAAAAAATTCAGACTTATGCTTTAGGAAGTAAACCCAACAATTTCTGGAAAATTCATATATGTAGGTGAGTGAATATTTGGCTTGACTGATGGACATATGAGGGAATGGACCAGCAATGGACCCAAATCTTGGAGAAGAAAAACATTTCCTTTCCTGATTGATCAAAGAAGAAGGAAGGAGGATCAAATTCCTTGGTTGCTGGCACATCAAGTTCACCTAGCTTCATCATAGATTACGGAGCTTCTAGACATATGGTTTCAAAAAAGGAGACATTCTCCTCTCTTGACATGTAGAAAGGGCCACCAATAGTTTTGGGAGATGACTCTCTCACTGACAGTTTGGGGAATGGTAGGATTGATCTTGACCATGGTAGTTTCAATAATGTGTTGTATGTTCCATATCTTTCCTCTAATCTCTTGTCAGTATATCAAATGAATCATACTAGGTCTCCAAATAAGGTCATATTCTCCTTTGATGATGTTAAAATCACTGATATTTTGAATGGTAAAGTCATAGGAAAATGTATTGTTGATCACACTTTGAAGGTATACAAGTTTTCCCATTTTCTACCTTACTCAAACCCCTCTACTCTTCTGGTTCATGCTAATGAAGAAATCAAGCTTTGGCATGAAATATTTGTCCATCTTAACTACAAGTATATTTCTCATTTGAGTGAAAAATATATGGTCATAGGTTTACCAAAGATCAAGTTTTCTAAGGGAGTCTGTCAAGGTTGTATCCTAGGAAAACACCCAGAGCACAAGTATGAGAGAGCTAGTCATGAGAGAACCTCTACACCTCTTCATTTTATCCACAAGATGAACCAACCCAATAACAAAAATTCCTACGCAACCATATATCTCTCCTCCTTGTCTCTCTCTCTCTCTCCTCATGAAAACTTGAGTGATTGTGAGCGTGTATAAATGAGGGAGGGAAACTCACTATCTATACCTTTCAAGTGATTGACATAATACATGACTGCGACTGACCTCTTACCTTAATATGGACGCCTTCTCCTAGAGAGACTCAAAAATACATTACAATGTTATACTAGGGACTATTTCCCTGACATACAATAGAGGTTGTACCTCAATATCCATACAGAATAATGACATCCTGAAAGGAGGAAAGCACATCTTTGATGGGGCTACAAAAGCATATAGTGATAATATAAATTAGAATATCTACCAAAGTTACAAATACATCAACACTCTCTCTTAAATATGAAGGTATTCTCTCTCTCTCTATAGTTATCAACCCATCTGGTCCAATCATCATCATAGAGTCATCATCATAGCTGTTTCCATGGTCATCATATTGAACAGTACTATTTGTCATCAAAAGTTTCTATAGAGCCAACCTTTTTCATGCTAGGTGTAGGAATAATCCTCATCCAGTTCTTCATCACATTCATGAGCAAGCCATCGTGTAGGTACAACCCAGGACCATTATTTACATTGCCAATGCAATAACCTCTATCTCCTACTATCATCTTGTCGTATCTAGATAATATATTTGTCATACATTAAACAAAAAAAAACACATAGATAAAAAACTAGATGTATACCACCTATGTTCGACCAACATAGGAGTATTTGAGGATCTTTCACATCATTAAGACAACCTACAACTTCCACTATGCGAGAATCGCCTAGGAGCACACCAAGTGCATTATGCATTATGTCTCTCTATGGTCAATTTGCATTCTATCAACATATGAGAACTATCCATGTGCACACCAAATTCCTTGTGACCTCATCATCTCCATCATGGGAACACACACATACAAGGACTAATTATGACAAAACAACATGTGTACCACACGAGGACTTTTATTTTCCAACTAAACCTTAAGGACTTATTACATCTGAACAACATGTGTCCAGGATATTTTTCATTCGAACAAACTTCTAGGAATTATTACATCCGAGCAACTTGTGTACCACACAAGGACCCCTTTTACACTCGGAAAAACCCACAAGACTTATTACATATGAAAAAATTGTGTACCTCGGCATGATCTTTTACACTTCACATAACCTCTACTAGGATGGATTATGCCCAAAAAAACATGAGATATTTTCCAGTTGTGATTACATCCAAGGAAAACCTACAGGGTTTATTATGTCCAAGAAACCTGCATACTACGCCAGGATATTTTCCATTTGGACAACCTATCTCATTTCCCATGTGAGATCTCGTGAATATTTGTCTTCTGGTCTCTTATCATCGTCTAGCATAGAAACAAATCAAGATTGATTATATCCAAGGATAACATGTGAGCTTCACCAGGACTGATTAAATCTAAGGAAAACCTATAAGACTTATTGAATCACCAAGGCAACATGTATCTCCGACTATGCTAGAACTCATCACTACCTATTTCGAAGGGTCTCATTCTGTATCACACCAAATCTTTCTTAGAATTATTCAAACATCACCCTGGCTAGATTTTTGGTCAATACATCGGCTATCTACTCGTTTGTTTCCACGTACAAGAGTTTTACTGCTACTTTCTACACCATATCCTTGAAATAGTGGAACTTGATCTCTATGTGCTTCAAATTGTCATGGTACACCGGGTTTCTTGACAACTTTACACAACTCTAGTTATTGCAAAAGATACAAGTCGCATCTATCTGCAGATCAAACAAATCAGTCAGTGGCTTCCACAACGATACTGCCTCACAACTAGCTAAGAAAACAAAGACATAATATTCCTCGGTTGTACTTAGCGTCACATAGGACTGATTCCTATTAAACTAGGAGATCATGCTAGATCCCAAACAAAAGAAGAAACCTAAAGTGCTCTTCCTATCAGTGCCAATACATTCCCAGTCTGAATCAACATAATCCTATAGGTTAATCTACTTATTTGCATCATACTTAATCCCACAATCCATTACACCATTTAGGTACCTCAATACATGATTTACAACAACCAGGTCAACATGTATCATATCTATTAAGAACTAGCTCAAGGTGTTCATAGCAAACCAGATGTTTGGTCTCATATTCCTCAAGTACATTGATGAGACAATAATCTGACGATACATCATGGAATAGCTGAATTTGATGAATCATCACACAGAAGATTCAAGTTGAATTCCATAGATGTTGTAATCACCTTATAGTCGAGCATTCCAAATCGCTTCAGAATCTCCATTGCATACTTTCCTTGACCAAGAAAAATTCCATCTACACTCCACCACACCTCCATGCCTAGGAATTAATGTATCATACATAGGTATTTCATCTTAAACTCAATAACAAGTCTCCTCTTTTCATATTCAACAAGTTTATCCTCTTGTGAGAAACATGTCATTAACATATAGAAGGAGCATCACTACTCTTCCACCTTCAACCTTGAAGTAAAGGTTGGAATCAACTTTACTCTTAGTGAATCCTAGGCTCATCAGGAAGCTATATATCCTATTGTACCATGTCCTTGGTTCCTGTTTCAACACATACAAGGCCTTCTTCAATTTTCACACATGAGTATTCCCGTCATTTGTCTCAAATACCAATGGTTGTTCTACGTACAATTCCTCATTGTTACACCATTCAAAAATGTTTTCTTGATGCCCATCTGGTGTATATTCCAACTCATAACTGCAGCCAATGCAATTATATATCTAATGGAACTGTACCTTTTTACGGGTGAAAATGTATTGTCCTAGTCTATGCCTTCTTTCTCTGAGAAGCCTTGTGCCTTGAATATTTCCTTGTATTTCTCAATGATACCATCTACAACATGCTTAATCTTGTAGATCCACTTCGAAGTCACGACAGACTTCCTTTCTAGTCTCATAACTATCTCCTAGACATCATTCTTCATAATCGACTGATATTCCTTGATCATGGCATCCTTCCATTCTTTATTTTCTACAATTTCTTCATATTTGGAAGGATCCTTTCCTATGATGTCACATATCATTTCCACATACCTATTGCAAGGTTTTTGTCTTTTCCTTTCTCTATGCATTCATTCTAGAGAGCAATACCTTTCTACATCTTGTATATGCTCCTAGGCCCATGTTGGTTTCCTCTTATGGGAGTTCTTCTCATGAAGTGTCTCTATAGGATCGTGTGCTTCTTCCATGTCATGATATTCATGGTATTATGGAATTTATTCTACAATTTTCATACCTCTTAACCTCTTCAATAGGTATCCTTCTGGATCTGGAGTATGTCGATTCCTCATCAAAGGTTGCATCTCTAGTGATGTCGATATTATTGAATATTGGGAATTATATTTGGTTGGCCTTTGAGGTGTCACTGTATCCTACAAATATACCCTTCCTCCCAGAAGGATCGAGCTTGGTCCTCTTTTCCTTCCTCCCATAAGGATCAATCCTTTGAGCCAAAAATCCTGAAATGGGTCACATCTAGGTTGTGCCCACTCCAAGCTTTGAAAGGAGTAATACCTTCAAGATGCTTATGAGGAACCCTATTCTAGATGTAGGATGCACAGTTTATAGTCTGGGCCCAAAAATTTGGTGGAAAATTTTTAGCCTCCATCATACAAGTTGCCATCTCCTTCAGTGATTTGTTCTTCCTCTCAGCAACACCATTTTGTTGTAGTGTGTAAGCAACATAATATTGCATATGGATACCTGCATCCTTGCAATACTAGATGAACTCAAACTTGACATACTCACCACCATTGCCAGATCTGATGATCTTTAGCCTTCCTCCCATACTGGTTTTCAACCAAGGCTTTAAAGACTTTGAAGAGGTCAAAAACTTTAGACTTATTCTTTAGGAAGTAAACCCAAAAATACCTATAAAAGTCATATATGAAAGTGAGTGCATATTTGTCTTGACTCATGGACATATGAGTGAGTGGACCAAAAATGTCACTATGGATTAACTCTTGAATCCACCCTTGAATCTCCATGGTGGATTCTTCTCCAGGATTTTATTCTTCTCAAGGAGATGTTATTCTTCATACAAGAGATCTCAGGATGATAGTCCTTACTTTAGTATGTGCACTTGCTCATTTCTCCTTTATTCTTCTTCTTCTGGGAGTTATTCTTGGAACCTTGGGGCTCCTCTTGAGACTTTGATTTTCTCTTTTTTTCTCAGGTGAATTTTTATCTTTTCTCTTGCATTTTGAATCCACCCTTGAATCTCCAGCAACCAAATCTTGGTCTTTGGAAGGTTTGATGGTTCCCATCATCACCAACATATCTTTCTTCTATGTGAGGGATTCCATGAACTCTGCAAGATTAGGCATCTTCCAAGATCGTTCTGTCAACTTGGTGGAATGGAAGGTAAAAAAAAATATGAATAGTTAGGACCAAGCTTAGAGAGTATGGCCAAGACTATTTTTTCTTCCTTCTTTTCGATCCAATGCTATTTTAGCTGCAAAAAAAGGGCCTTAAACTTGGAAAAGTAGAGTGCAATGATTCGAACTGGGAATCAAGGAGATCATATCATTCTCGATTTAATATCCTCTCATCTCATCTGTATTTACAAAAATCTCTTCAAGATTCTCCCACACTTCATTAGGTGATTTCAATCCATCAAGATGGAAGAGGAGGCCTCTTGAAATGCTCAGACACAAAATACCATAGGCCTCATCCCTCTTGTTGTGTCATTTAATTTTCTCTGCAGCTGCATTTGTCTCTACCTCAGTTGCCATAGTCACCCTATAGAATCATTTATCTCTCAAAAATATCTCCATCTCATATTTCCACTCAAATAAATTTAATGGAGTCAAGATGATCTTTTGAGATTGGTCCATAGCTCAGTAGATGTGCCCTCCAGTCGGCAGAATGCACTCCCAGTCAACATGTCTCACCTGCAATAACAATTTGGAAGGATATAAATCGATATACAAAGGATCTAATACCATTTTCAAATTGAACCCAATATATAGAACAATAACACTCACAAAATTGCTAATCAAACATGCAAGATTCACACCAGAGGAGACTGAAATTGGAGCATAACACTAATCTATATTTAGTAAGTGTACAATAGACAAAATTGTGAATTAATGGGATGCTAAAATAAATAATTACATGAGAGGATTGAATGCATAAGGATGCTATTCTAAATAGTAAAAAATAAGGCTTACCAAATCTTGCCAAATCCCCCATAGGTTCATAAAGCAGTTTCCAAATATATGAAGATGCTCACGAATTTTCTAATTCAAGTGGGAAATATAAAGAGGAATGGAAAGAAAAATCATACATTCTTTTATTTGGAGAAAAGGAGGGAGGACGATGTGGGCAAAAAACAAGGCAATTACACCTAGACTAGATTTTCCGTTTGCCTTAAATCAACTATAAAACAAGGCAACTTTTCAGAAAAAATAGATATGCACTTTAGGGAATCAAGAATAAATAAGAATTGCTAAAATTGATTTCTAGGATATTTCTGAAGCTCTCCATGACTCAGTTTCAGCATGTGTTGAATTATAGGACATGTAGAAGGCAACTGGCATAGAATGGAATCTAGGAATCTAGGTAATAACACAAAAATGATTAATTAATGCCAAATGTAGGTAACTATGGGTTGATTATTGTAATAGTTCTCAACTCCTTCTTAACCCCAAACTATCTACAGATTTCCTTGAATTATTCCAAGGTGAACTCTCCACCATTATTTGAGCACAGAGTCTTGATATTCCTTTAAGTGTGTTTCTCAACCAAGGCTTTGTATTCCTTGAACTTACTAAATACTTCATTTTTCCCTTTTAAGAAAATATCCAAATCTTACATGATAAATCATCTATAAATTAAATATAATACCCATGCCTTCTTAGTGAGTTGGAAGACATGGGCCCACATACATATGAGTGTACTATCTCCAATATTCTTTATGTTTACTTTCGTTGCTAGGAAATGTATTATTTTCATGCTTTCCTTGTGCACATCCTTTTCAAATTCCTTCATGCTTTTCTTGGATTTCTGGAAGTATCGAGGATGATTTGCTTGCAGTCGGTAGTGCTCTAAAATGCACATGTGAAAGCCATCGCTGCCATAGTACACTTGGTTCTATTGACTCATGAACCAATGCTTGTTCAGGTTGTCCCTTTAGTTTGTACAAGCCTCTATCTTGTTCTCCAATCACTGTTGCATCATCTACTATCTTTCTTTTAGGCCACATTAGAACTTGGCCATCAACAAATGAAACTCTCATTCACTTTTCATATATTGCATATATGGAGAGAATATTCTTCTTTAATCATGGAACATATAGCACATAATTCTTTTTTAAATATTTTCATGATTCTAGATTGTATGAATCTTCTCCACTTCCTTTTATGGGGTACTGATAATCATCCCCAAGTTTCACATTGTGAGGTGACTCATGGTTAGACATATTGACAAATTATTCTTTGTGTCTCGTCATGTGTTTAAATGCCCCACTATCCACAAGCTAATAATTTCTTCCATGTGAGATAATGTCTATGAGTTCTAATATTAGCATATACTCTTCATCTAAATCATGCTTCTCTCTTCTGAATATTTTTTTTATTGGTTCATCATATTCAGTGGTATGAGCGTGATGTCTCTTGTTCCTGTTGGGATAGTCTCTTGAAAAGTATCCCTTTTCATAATAAGTGTAGCATCTGATGTTGGACAGATCCTTTCTAAACTTAATTTCTTTCGTGTCCTTCTTCTTGTTGTGATGGTGTTTCTCTTTCTTCTTTTAGTTCTTCCTGCTATGAGTAGTGAGACATTGATCTGTATTTTCTCCCATCTTATCTTCTCTTGTTACGAGACACACTTCTTCTTATGTGCATTCTTCTCGGAGTTGAATGAAAGTGATCATCTTCCTTCTTGCACAGATTCCTTGAATGAATGAATCCCATGATCTTGGGATTCCATTCAAGGTAGCCATCACAATATCCCCTTCTTCTGCATTTTCTTCAACTCCTTCAAGTTCTTCCTTGATTTGAGAAACCCTTGTGAAGTAGGATTGTATATTCTCTGATCTTTGTATCTTCACATTCTTTAGTTGGTTCCTCAATGTCATATTCTGGTTGATTTTCATTCCTTCGAGCATCTTTGTCAAAACATCAAGTAATTCCTTCAGTGTCTTGGAGGATGAAAAATGGGGAATAAAAGGATCCTTAATAGAATATACAATGATTCTCTTATCTTTAACCAAGTTCTTCTTATGAGTATCCTTACCCTCATCTCCCTCTAGACATAGAACTTCTCCACTCATGTACTGATACAAATCATTATCTTCAAGGATCAGGGATATTATGTACTTCCATGCTCGAATGTTATAAGTTCCTACATGATTTTCCTCAAGATGAGTATAGCGAGTCATATTCTCAAATGAGACCCTCAAACGGAAATAGAAAGTATTAATATATTACCAATTTGAGGTTTTTGACCTAGTTCTATAGCTGGATGACCTAGGGTTTTCTAGAGAAAACTTATTTTTCTAAACTTGGAGTTTGGGAACTTTGTTTGGAAAGAAGATGTTCCTTCTTGAGGTGATTTTCTCAGCAAGGTCCTTTTCTGAAGACTGAGGTGGGAATCCTAACTTGATTCCCTATTTTCTCCTGGTACTAGTGTCAGGCTAAAAAATGAAACTTCTTCAAAATTGATTTTGCTTCCACCAAAATGTGCATCCCACTTGGGAGAGTTAACTTTAGACCTCTTTTCTTCATGATCTGTGGAGAGAATACCTTGAACTAGGAATCCCTAGTTTCCACTGTTGCGGAGTGCCTTTTTTCAGAGAGGCTCTAATGCCATGTTAGTTTTTCTAATATAATTAGTTTAATTAGGATCTTTATTTGAAAGAATAACAAGTAGATTAAGATACACAAGATAGTGCAGATACACAAGACACAAAGATTTTCACCCGAGAAACCATAAAGGAAAAAACCCAGCAATATTCCTCATAATAGTTTTGTCACAGAGAATGTATCACACTATCAACAAATGCAATTAGAATAATTCTTCTACAGCCATCTATCTCTCCTCCTTATCTCTCTATCTCTCTAGTCACGTGAACTTGAGTGAGTGTGAGTGTGTATAGATGAGGGAGGGAACCTCCCTATGTATACCTTTCAAGTGACTGACCTAATACATGACTGGGGCCGACCTCTTACCTTAACAAGGTCAGCTTCTCCTAGAGAGGCTCATAAATACATTATATGATGTTATACTAGGTACTATTTCCCTTACTTACAATGGAGCTTGTACCTTAAGGTCCATACACAATAATGACATCTTGAAAGGAGGAAAGCATATCTCTGATTGGGGTACAATAACATATAATGATAATATACATCATAATATCTTCCAAATTTGCAAATACATCACTAGGTTAGGGGTTAGAGTAATATTATTTATATGAATTATATGTTTCATGTAACGTCCCAGTTTTGACCCCATTTGCATGATGTATATAATGTAATTAATCGTGGTGAGGAGCTAAAGGGAAAATCCCCACCATCGATTTGGTTGTGTATGTTTTGGTAATAGGGATAATTGCCGATGGTATGTCATGCTATCCAGCACATTATAATGTGGCATCATGTAAATACACACATCAAATAAAACAAACCACAACCAGCTATGGTAGTGCAATGTTGAATGAAAAGGGCATGGTTCTAAAGGATAAGGGATGGGGGATGTCAAACCTCGATCTATGGGGGAAAAACCCATGTCCTGCCACCTTGTTGATTTTCCATCTTCCCTTGTCAACCTCTTCCAACCTCTTCAATGTCTTGTTTTGGGTAGTTGAGGTAGTTATGGCTGGTGGTGGTTGGGGGCAGTTATTGTCTTTGGGAGTGGGGTGGCAGGACTGTCAGTCCCTTGCCCACACGCCCACTCCACCCATGACTGCCTTCACTCCACTCTCCCAGGACTCCATTCTTTCCATGGTCTGTTGGTTCCTCACGTTCTACTGTTCATCCATGCATAGAGGAGGTTCAGCTTCCTCACGCCGGTTCACTCCCAACGCAGGGGCGCGCGTAGCAGGAGGTCGACTCAGTTCCCTCATGTGCTAGTCGGTTTACTATTGGTTCATCTCCTCACGCGGGGCTGAGTGAGGAGGGTGTGCGACCTCCGTTCGGGGGATCCTTATGCAGAGGTCGGGTCTGTTTTCCTCACGCACAGACTGTTGGAGTCGTTTCCCATGTCATGAGCCGTGCTCACTGATTGTGTTCTGGGACTGTTGTCTTCCCCACGGGTTTTGTTGGCTGTGGTGTCCAATTTCGTTTTGGACCACTGTGGATTTCCAATCCGTGGGTTGAGTTTTCCTCTGTCTACACTGGGAGTTGGCCTCTCTTCTGTTTTGTGGGCTGTGTGATGTTGCCTAGCTGTTACATTGGTGAATTGTGTGTGCTGTTGGTTAAGTTTTCCTTGTTTTCGGAGCTGTGTATTGTTTCCATCATTTCATTGTGATTTTGGGCTGCTGATATACCCTGGTTTGGGTGTTGTTGCTGCTGAGTTGTTTTGGCCACGTTAGAGCCAAGAACAACTCTGTGTTGTTTGGTGGACTTGAGCCTTATTTCATCTTTAATTTGGGACTGTCCTCGATTGTCTTTGCCTTCTTCACAGGATTGTGAAGGGATTGTTTTGCTGCGTGTAAGCAGTGGTGGGTCTTCGAACTGTGCTAGCTTGGCCAGTTTGTTGATGGCCTGATAAACCCAATGGTGTTGGTTTGGCTGATTGTGTCCCTCGGCTATGTGTAAGCTTTCTTTGACCCTTATCCTTGGAGGAATCATGCCCAGCTCGGGGGTGGCAGTGTTGCTGAGAGATTGATGAGCACACTGGCCTATGGTTGGGTGGAACGTTGCAGTGACATAGCTGGTTGCGGGACAAGTTCTTCATCAGAAGATAAGTTACCTTGTATGTTCCATCTCTACCATTATGTTGATGTCAAATGAATTGTAATGAACATGTTGAATGCTGGAATTGTATGTGTGTTTACTTTTGCTGTATGATTGAAGAATTATGCATCTGTGTATGCTTGTATGTTTAGCATTCTTGTTATGTTTAAGTTTCTTTTATTTCAGCATTGATGTCTTTTGTTAATGTTCATGGGGTTGTTTTCCTGGGTTTGGTGTGTTGGTCGCGTCCTCCTCGCCGGTCTAAGGGATGGGGACATGACATTTCATATTATAAACATCGGTTGAGAGGGTTCAAAAAGGTTAAAGGTCTTATAGGTTATAGAGGTTTTAAGGTGAAGTTAAGATTTGTAGGGATTGTAGTGGTTAGAGGTTAAGCATTGTAATGTCCCATAGGGATATGGGAGACGTCCTTCAAAGTCATGACAACCAATAAACACCTTCACATGAACCTATTGAGAACCAATGAAGGATACAAGGATGTAAACATTTATATGCACAAATGGTCAAACATAAGAATCAAATTTTGCAACTTTCTGAAAGAATAGTGTCCAAGAAAAAACGACATAGAAATCCCAATCTGAAGCTAAAAAAAATCGAAAAAGCTATTAAGGAAAGTGCCAAAGATAAAAAAAAAAAGTTAAAACACTCCCATCACAAAAACAAAGGGCCCTGCTTAATTTGAGAGAAATGCTTTAAAAGGCATAATTGGACTCTGAATCAGTTGATGGTCAACTCAGAGTTTGAATCAAACTTAGCTCTAATTTAGACCAGTTTGAATTTTATGGCTCTGTTTATTATAAAATACATAAATATTAAAATTTTAATGAAATAAATATATTTTAAAGATTCCAAACCATTGGAGAGAAAATTTGCAATGTTTGCTCATGTATATACCATGTATGGGTGAATATATCAAAATGGAACCAAGTGTAATACCAATAAAATACATAATCAATAAGGCTCTAAATGGCCTCTAGAATCCAAAGCACAACATGCTAAAAGGTACTAGCCTACTGCATATCATTGATCAACATGATCAATCATGAAACCTAATTTTCACAAAATATGGAAACCTGTACAACTTTATGAGATGGGAACACCCAAAAACATGACCAACCCACCCACAAAAAAATGGTATGTGGGGGAAACACGACCAATAAAAAATACAAAAATATCAAGATATTTTTTTTGTTTTAAATCACACATTATCTTGCAAGAAAATAAGAATTATACACTAATGACATTTTAGAAGGAAATCGATTTCTACATTGACTCTCATAGATTATTACATGATGCAAAGTCACACCATTTCCCTAAGTGAACATGGTATGAGTAAACGATTGTTTTTTTAAATTTTTGGTAACTTTAGAGTAAAGTTAAAAAACTTGTTTGCTCATGTATATTCTAACTCATTGAGTGAGAGGATTCAGTTAAAAAATTGGAATGAAAGGGTTATATATATGTTGCAAGAGAACTGCACAAACATAGTGGATACACAACATAAATGAAGGCATGTTCTGTAACATGAGATGCTTATTATGATTCAATGCAAGAGAATCTTGTTGTACAGACCATGTTGAACTACTTAAAAATAGGTTGCAGGAATGTTGCAACAAGAATAGGGAAGCTTGTGTCCGATCTAGTGTTTTAAAAATTGCCTCTAGAATTCACTTCCTGAGTTCAAGGAAAATCTACACAGTAAAAGAGAAAGAGATAATGAATTCAGGATTGTGGGAGGACTGAGTTGTTGCAAACTGTACAAATTTTTACATTGAAATATCTGTAATCAGGTTGTGCACTGAAAAAAAGTATGAAATGATTTTCACTGGAGTTCCATTAGGCTTCCATTTTATTGTAAGGAACTCATGGAGGCTACATGCTTATATTCTTGTACACATGATGCTGAATTGCTTAATAAAAGTCTTAAACATTGTGCACATAGGTGGTGGGAATGTTGCAATAAGATTTGTTGTGCTTGGGCCAAGCTAGGGTTTTTTAAAATTTGCTTCTGGAATTCACTTCAGGTGAAAACACGAAGTTGGGAAACAAATATGTAGCAAATCATTTTTTTGTATAATTTTCAAATTTCTCGACCGAGAAAAAATTGAACATATTTTTTTGTCCGAGAGTTGTAATATATCTCGGACAAGAAACTAACCACGGTTAAAATTCTCTCGTCCAAGAGTTATTCCATAGTTAGATCATTTTTTGGCCAAGGGTTTTAAACATTGTTGTATGGAAGTATTGCCATAATTTTTACATTAAACTCTCGAAAATGTTTCTCATCCAAGAGATTAAATTCCTTTTTAACTCTCAACCAAGAAATGTTTAACTATATAAATGCAAACCCCCTCCCTTCTTAGCCGACCATTGTCATAATTTTTCTGGTTTTTCTCTCTCAGGCTTTCACCCCGAAAACCAAGACGTTGCTTTTCACACTTGGTAATGGATTTTTGAGCTTTCGCTTAGTCCATCATCATCATTTCACTGATTTTTCGGTCAGAGTAAGAGGTTTTCAGGCTTCCTCTTAGTCCACCATCACATCATTTCAGGTTTTTCGGTTAGGCAGGATAAGAGTTCTTCACACTTGGTAAGGACTTTTCAGGCTTGCAAACCATGTTTGGTGACCCATTTCATGTTCCCTTCGACCATCATCATCGTTCCACCTCACACCAAGACAAATGGGTTTCCACTCAATTAGGTCATAATTTTATATCCTGGTACATGCATTTTTTCATTCTTTGCAATGTAGTGGGTAATTGAAAATAATTGATTTAGGAAAAGGCAGAGATACAGAACTTACTACTAATACTTAAAATAAATTCATTATGTAGGAATACCTCATTCAATTATTATTGGGATGCATAAGCATTATAAGAGGTTTCCTCAGAGAATAATTGACCTCTTTCCTAATATTTTAATTGAGATGTAAAGAATAAAAGGAGAGTTAGGATAAATGAAAATCAAACTAAATCTAGATTCTAATCCTGTTAAGGGAAGACCCTACATATTGAATCCTAGAATCACCATTGTTGGGCCTTTTAGGGTACTAAAAATCATTTATTATTTAATAATAATTGAACCCCTGATATGAAAGATGAATGAAATATTACGCAATAACGTTTTTAGATTTGCATATATATTTTCATCTATAAATACGGGTTTTCCATTATGTTGCGTTAGCCATCAAAAATTGAACGGCCAGGGGAGGTTTTTCAAATTGACCGGACAGAACTCTTCCGATGAAACATCCTTCCCCATGAAACATCCTTCCTAGAATGACTAGAAATGGAACCTCCTGGGCACTTAATGACTGATTTACTTATTGGAAATGATTTATAACCACTGGGAATGACCTTTAATGCTTAGCTATCCCAACAAACAAACAACCAAACAAACATGGATTCATGGGTTTTTTATTTAGGGAATGTCAATGGTCCACTTGAGGTACTGAAAATCATTTATTATTTAATAATAATTGCATTTTTCATTTGAGAAAGTTTTTCTATGTTATTAGGTATGGAATATTTTAGTTTTAGGGGCAGCGGGAACCTATCCACTTTTCGGGTAGGAGAGAAACCAAGCAAGGGCTTGTCCACACTGAATCAGCTGGTTGAAATAGAGAGTTGTTTCCCCACCCCAACCCATGAATGTTAGAACCTATGGTGGTAGTGAAACAGATGGCAGGAGACCTACATGTTGAATCCTAGAATCAGATAGAGGGTAAAAGAAGAAATAGATTAATATTGGTTATTAGTGTCATCTTCCTAAATCATATTTGAATAGTCCAATTATGATTCAAGACAATAAGACATGATCCCTAGAAATTCTAGTATCTGTGTATTTGTAGACCTCAACCTCAATTATAACCATGATTAGTTCCTACCCCACTTATGTCCATGATTAGTTTCCAACACCCTTTACTGACAAGGTGCTAGATCATGTTGTAGGATAGAAATAACACTTACTCCTTATATTTGGATTCTTGCGGTAAAAATAAGTATGTATTACCAAAGAAGATAAATAATACGGCCTTCAAAACTAAATGGGGATTTGATGTGTACAATGTGATTACATTCCAGTGCCCTTGCAATGTTCTCTTATATTTCCCTTAATGTAACATTTTTTGA
>LPNX011173545.1:73564-92177 GCA_001517045.1 Pseudotsuga menziesii
ACAAAACAATTTTTGAAGGAGAGTAACAACCTACAATGGCTTTGATACCATGTATAAATTCAGGCCAGCAATAGATTAATTTTACCCACAACAATTATCAATTGATCATGCAAAATTGCTAACAATGGAGACTGAATATGGAGCTGTAACACAAAATTATATTAAATGAGTGTACAATAGCCAAACCTGTAATAAAATAGGTTGATGAATATATATAATACATCAAGATATCGAATGCATAAGGAGGAATCCAAAACTAGCATAAAGAAGGCTTACCCAAAATAGGCAAATCCCCCATAGGTGTAAAAAGCTGATCCCAAATCTGTCATGAGGCTCACGAATTGGCAAGGGCACATGGGAAAGATAATGAGTGATGGAATGGCAGCTCATACATGCTTTTTCATGGAGGAAAGAGTGGAGTATGAAAGGGGCAAAAAACAAGTTCACCTCACCTAGTCTTGCTTTCCTATGTGCCTTAAAACACTGAAAAAGCAGGAAATAAAGAAGAAAAAGCAGAAGGGCACCTAGGATGCCAGGAATAAAGTAGATTTGATTCCTAAGGCTTTCCCAAGTGCTACCTGAGTCAAATATGGCAAGTTTGACCTCTATGGACAGGCAATTAGCAACTTGCACATGGTGGGACTCATGAACTAGGCAAATAAGACAAAAATAAATGAATTAATGTCTAAGTGGGTAATACTATGGGTTTGATTATTCTAACACCCTTTCCCATAGTAAATCACTGCCCTGTGCTTTGAGGAGGAATGGATGGAAATAACCACGATTTCAGTATACAATTCAATAGTAGCAATATAGAGGAAGATTGTTTCCTAGAACTTGGTGGAGACCCCCCTTTCTCAACAATGATAGGATCGCTGCCATCATTATTGAATGAATACACCCAACTATAAATTTTAAGGAAGCTCCAACAATTCCCTAAACACAATGAATCTCTGATGCAATGAAGTACACAATGGTGAATCTAGATGATTCACCCTAACAATTGGTTAAGATGTATATATTTCGCCACCGAATGCAATTATGTCAAGGCAATCTTCCCTAAACCCTAAGTAGCTCACTGATCTCCCAAAAGGTGTTTCCAAAAGATGAATAATAACAATGATACCATTTTGGTTCAACAAACCTTCTTATATAACTTTTAGGGTTTGCATATCAGTTTTAGGGTTTGCATGCATGTCACTTTTAGGTTATGCATGTCACATTAGGGTTTGCATGAATGCCACTTTTAGGGTTTGCATGCATGTAATTTTTAGGTTTTGCATGCATTTCACTATTAGGAACATCTCAAATATAGTGGCAAGACGAGTAGAAACAAATCTCTTGAAACTCAAGTAGAAAATAGTAATCTTGGGTGTAAGCCATAGTGGAAAGATGAGTAGAAATAAATACTCTTAAAGCTTGTGTTTTTGGTAGCTGACCAATTTATCTAATTTAATATTTAAAATAATGTAGGTATTTTTTGTGATATTAGGTAATTTGTCCCCTAAATGTTTGTTATTTTTCTTTTCCAAGTAACATATTTGGGAGGGAACCTCCTGGGTAGTTCCTCTCATTCCAAGGATGGTACCCAGGGTAAACCCTAGATTGTTTACGCACAAGGCCATGTTAACAAAACATGAATAGATTATATATAGATAATCAACATTCATCTCACTAAGAGGAAACATGTCAGAAAGTGGGATTTGAACTGCAGTGGGGAGGGTAACAACTTTTTCAAACACCAATTTTGTCCTATAATTTTGAATAATAGAGGCATGTATATAAACAAATGTCCAATGATTTTACACTCTGTTTTTGTGCTCATTTTTCAAAGAATGAAAAGAGATGTCCAAGAAATCCTCTTTTATCCCAAGTAAGATGTGTTTCTTAATCAACAACAGAATTTTATAGGGCTTCCAAATGAAGACCACATGATGTGTTTCACTCTAGTTTGGGATGCATAACCATCGTTCGGGACTGAATTTTGTGTCACGATGTTCATTTGGATAGGTTTTCCATTATATGTGTATCTTGCAGCCCCATTAAATATGTCACTCGAGGAATAATTGTATTCAAAAATTCCTATTCAATTAATGAAGTACACAATGGTCAATATGGATGATTCACCCTAGCAATTGGTTAGGTTGTATAGATTTCGCCACTAAATCCAATTAGGTCAAGGCAATCTTCCCTAAGCCCTAAGTATCTCACTAAGCTCCCAAAACGTGTTTCCAAAATATGAATAATAACAATGATACCCTTTTTGTTCAATTAACCTTCTTATATAGTTTTTAGGGTTTGCATGCATGTCACTTTTAGCGTATGCATGTCACTTTAGGGTTTGCATGCATACCACTTTTAGGGTTTGCATGCATTTCATTTTTAGGGTTTTCATGCATGTCACTTTTAGGAACATTTCAAAGACATTGGAAAGACGAGTATAAAAAAATACTCTTGAAACTCAAGAAGAAAATAGTAATCTTGGGTGTAAGCCATAGTGGCAAGATGAGTAGAAATAAATACTCTTGAAGCTCATGCTTTTGGTAGCTGACCAATTTATATAATTTAATATTTAAAGGAATTTAGGTATTTTTTGTGATATTAGGTAATTTTTCCCCTAAATGTTTCTCATTTTTCTTTTCTAGGAAATATATTTGGGAGGAAACCTCCTGGGAGGTTCCTCTTATTGCAAGGATCGTACCCAAGGTAAACCCTAGATTTTTCAGGGCACAATGCCATGTTAAAAATTCATGAATAGATTATGTATAGCTAATCAACATTCATCTCACTAAGAGGAAACATCTCAGAAAGTGGGATTTTAACTCCAGTGGGGAGGGTAACAAATTTTTCAAAAAACCACTTGAGTTGCACCAAATTGACTCCCTAAATGTTTCTTATGCCAAAACAACACTATATAAAATTGATACATGTGTTTGAATTTTACAATCTTATTTTTTATCTAAAAAAATGAGTTGTATTTAACTTTGTCGTTATCAAATCTTCTTAACCGAGTCTATATCAATATAAAGAAAAATATCCTAGTAAGTGCTGCTAATCCGCTGCTTCTCCCATTCAATGTGCAATCATGAATGACCAAAACAATTTACCAAGGACTGGTTGGCAGGTGTAATTGATCTATTGTTAAAAGAGAAATCTTAATATCGAAGAAATATGTCTTAAAAAGGTTGAAATTTAGGATCATTAAGGCTCAATTTAGCCAAAATTTCTGAGAAATAAGGCCCAGTTGGGTTGAAAATTGAGATCTAATTTATGTCCAAATGTCTCAACATTTTAGAGCTTAAGTATGAAATTGGATTAAATATCGAATATTAAGGCTCAAATAGGCCTGAATGTCTAAGCTTAAGGTCCCAAGGGCCAACATTTTAGAGCCTAAGACCTCTAAGGGCCTCTAAGGGAAAAGTTATTTCATTGTTTGTATTCCCCTGACATCCTTCCCAAATATGTTGCAACTAAAACTGTTTGTCATGAGTGCATGTACTTTAATGTCCCATTCTTCATTAAGAGACAATGCATATGGATCCTTCCCCTAGCCACCTATCCTAGTTACGATTGTCATGGGAAACAGGGGAAGTGTGATCTAAAAGGTCAATGTCACCTACATATTGGGATTCATTTGAAAATATTTATTAGCCACTATGTTAATTGAATCATGTCATGAATGTATCCTTTATGATTGCATATACTACTTGATTCTTTCGACTTTGATCGCAAAAAAACTTTCGTTATTTTCTTTCGATATTTCCCAAGCCAATACATGTAAGTGAAGTTTCCACAATCTATTGAGAATGGAATTGTCAAATGGATTAAGGACCCAATTTATTATGGCTAGGGCATGGTTCCCTTCAACATGATAAGTTCTTTCAATGGAACACCACTTTTGTTCTATAATTTTGAATAATAGGGGCATGTATCTAACAAAATGTCCAATGATTTCACAGTCTAGTTTTGTGCTCATTTTTGCAAAGAGGAAAAGAGATGTCCAAGAAATCCTCTCTTATCCCATGTAAGATGTGTTTCTTGACAACATAATTTTATAGGGCTTCCAAATGAAGACCACGTGATGTGTTTCACTCTAGTTTGGGATGCATAACCATCCTTGGGGACTGAATTTTTTGTCATGATGTTCATTTGGTGAGGTATACCATTAAATGTTTATCTTGCATCCCCATTAAATATGTCACTCGAGGAATCATTGTATTCAAAAATTCATATTCAATCAATTATTTGTTCTTGTCATAGTGGTGCTTCTTCCTCCTCATGAACCATGTACACCGAAATATATTCTAGATTTCCTATATTTGTTGTCTAGTTGTTTATTTTTCCATATACTGAGTGTAAGAACTAAGGTCCCATATTATAAACCAAGGGGAAAATTGTCTTGTACTTATTAGTTTCTAGATGAGGCTTGAGATGGAGGAGACATGTCTTGAATTATTGGACCAAATTGATGAGAGATAAGGGATAGGGGGGTGAATGTTGAGAGAATATCATTCTTTTTAACTAGGGTTGTTCCGGATTTGGGAATACTTGAGCCATAATCTTTAAGGGATCATATTTGACCTTTTTTTATTGAAAATATGAAATATATTTATATTCTTTGACATGTTTTGACATGCTTTTAATGTGATAATTTCTCATCATGTGCAAGTACATAATGTTAAATTTGGTAAATTTAAATTTGGCGTGTTTTGTAATCTGTGGAAAATTCTTATCATGCACACCTTCACAGCTTCAGGCTGAAGAAAACTTGGCTACTATGCAGTGACAGACCCACAGGTCATCGTTAGGTAAATTTCATTGTTAGTTCAATTCATAGTAAAGTATATATAAAAATAAATATTCTTTTACACATCTAAATCTAAGATCTTGTTGTGCCAAGGTGGTGGCTCTCAGCATGACAGACCTCTATCTGAAAGGCCTACAGTGTCCGATGGAAAAACACAGAGGACGCATCTAGTGTATTATTCTTTAGATACGCCATTTCCAGGTAGAGAAATTGTTTACATGTAAATTTTCACTAGAATTCTTGTTTTACATGTTTTTTAATCTGTGGAAAATTCTTATCATGCACAGCTTCATAGCTTCAGGGTGAAGAAAACTTGGATACTATGCAACGATAAACCCAAAGTTCATCGTCAGGTAAATTTCATTAGTATTCAATTCATAGTCGAATATTTATATAAATAAATCATCTTTTACACATCTAAATATAATATCTTGTTATGCCCAAGTGGTGGCCTCTCAGCATGGCAGACATCTGTCTGAGGGATCTACACGGGCTAGTGGATAAACACATAGGTAGGATGCCATTGCCAGGTAGATATTGTTTTCATACAGTCTAACTGTCTAATTCTTGTTTGGCATGTTTTTTAATGTGGAAAAATCTTATCATGCACAGCTTCACAGCTGCAGGGTGAAGCAAACTTGGCTACTATGCAACGACAGACCCAAAGGTCATCATTAGGTAAATTTCATTGTTATTCAATTCATAGTCAAGTATATATAAAAATAAATCTTATTTTACACATCTAAATGTAAGATATTGTTGTGCCCAAGTGGTGTCTCTCATCATGATAGACATTTGTCTAAGGGGCCTATAGGGGCTAGTGGACAAACACATAGGATGCCATTTCCAGGTAGATATTGTTTTCATACATTCTGACTATATAATTCTTGTTTGGCATGTTTTTTAATATGTGTGAAATTCTTATCATGCACAGCTTTACAGCTTCATCCTGAAGAAATTTTGGCTATTATGCAACCACACTACCTGAGGTCATTGTTAGGTAAATTCGATTGTTATTTAATTCATACTCAAGTCTATATAAACATAAATATTATTTTACACATATTTCTAATATCTTGTTACATGCACAGGTGGTATCTCTGAGCATGACAGACGTATGTCTAAGGGTTATATAGGGGCCGATGGAAAAACACATAGGACACACTTAGTGTCTTATTTCTCAGATACACCATCCCCAGGGGCTTCTGGACATTCTAACAATAGTGAAGTGGGCACAAGAGGATTCCTCAAGTATTTCTAATGAACACATTTTATTAAAATGTGTACAATTTTATTGAAAAGTTATATNAGTGCATCAGTATGCTCAAAATGAAATATATGGTCCTCTTTACAGTCATCCTAGAGATGTTCCTGAGGAGACTCCTTAGGAATAAAACATTGCTATGCTGACTGTGGAAGAGATGGAGCATTCCTCGAGATTGCAGAAAGAACTTGATTCTTCAAATATCTCTTTTGGTACTCAACAATGTCCCCAAATTGTTTTGTACAATATGAATAGTTTGATTGAGACATGTCTTGGGGTTGGAACATCAACCCATATTTTTCATGATATGATGCATAGGAGGTGATTTTTAGTGATGGGTCACCACAAGTTTGAAGAAGTAAAGAAAGTTGTCACAAAAGAAATGGTAATTTCATGTTTTGACTTGCAACCTGAAGACAAAAAAACGTCTAAATATCACAAGATTCAATGATCCACTGAGTGCACCACATATTTATTTGAGGTTCCTATGTGCATATGGGAAGTTCCCAAATAATGATGAGGTTCCTTAGTATTTTGTGAAGATGGTGATTGCAAAGTTTCGATTTAACATGGACCTCAACTATACAGATACAGGATGTTGTTTCTATGGTGTTGGAAAACATCGTACATATGAACAACCTGATTCACAGTGAGATGTTCATTATAGGAATCTGATTCCTCGGTTAGTACAAACACATCCTAGAGTTGTAGCTTTACCATAGGAATTGCTAACAACATCCCAAATAGAAAGAGGGGTGAGGGAAGAGATACGAGACCGTGTTGGGGCTGCAATATTGGCAGGGGTGTAAATCAGCCTACATAGTATTTCATATGAATCTCGTATGGATGCAGGCCCATTTGATGATTATTCTGATGATCTCTTAAAAAGTATGAGTCGATTAGAGCTTGAGTAGTATGCATCATACTGTAGAGACAATTACAAGTGAGTCGTCACGACAAAATGAAAACAGGGGCATGGTATGTAAGTATGCTATAATATATGAAATTGAATATATGTGTTAGATTTTTAACATTTAATATATATGATCTTAGAATCTTATCTGAGAGAATAACAAGCACAGTAATGAATCACAAGAGACAATCAATAAAAATATTTTTCTCGACGAAACCATAAAGGAGAAAACCTTGCAACTTCCTCAGAGATAGAATCAGCACCAAAAGTGAAACCCAAAGGCAGTAAGATGATCTCTCGATAGCAGTAATCTCTCTCTCTCTTATCCCAGCTTCTTCTTTCACTCTCATTTATGTGCTACAACTGAGTGTGAGTGAATGTGTGTTAAATAGAGAGGCTCCCTTTCTATTTATACTAATTATTGACTTGACAATAACTCACTAGGGCCAACTTCTCTAGGAGAGTCTAATAACCCTAGGGCCCCACAATTGTAGGGACTTTAACCCTTGATCAATAAGGAGGGTTATACTCTATGAATTTACATGACTTGTTTACATTATTGAATCTCCCTATAGGAACATTGGGGCATGACATGACTCAATTACATTACAGATACATATCGATATAAACATTGGGGTACAATACATAAGATATACAAGTGAATACATTCCGAAGTTACAAATACATCAACACTCCCTCTTAACTAGGAAAGTATTCTCTCAACACAATTTATCAGCACAAGTCTTCTTCTCTACATCATCTAGATCATCATCAAGTCATCTTCATATTCAAGTCATCTTCATAAAGTTATCTTCATCAAGTCTGAATCATCACTAGATATGGATCATCACTAGATCATCATCAAGTCTGGATCATCACTTGATCTGGAGCATCACTGGATCATCATCAAGTCTGGATCATCACTTGATATGGAGCATTACTGGATCATCATCAAGTATAGATCATCACTTGATCTGGATCATAACTACTGGATCATCATCAAGTCTGGATCATCACTTGATATGGATCACCACTACTGGATCATCACTGGGTCATCATCATTGGTGCTATCTCAATTCTACTCATCACAGGAAGTTCTATAGAGACAACCCTTTTTCATGCTGGTTGTATGCCTAGCCTTCATGTAGGTCTTCATCGTCTTCAACACTTATATCTAACCATGGAATGAAACATGTCAGAAAGGCCCTCCCAGTACTTACATCTTACCATGGGAGGAACACATCCAAGAACCATGTCAGAAAGGCACGCCCAACACTCACATATGACCATGGGAGGAACACATCCAAAACCCATGTCAGAAAGGCCCATCACTCACATATGACCTCATCTTGTTAGAAAGGATTTGCACTTACATCTGACCTCATCTTGTTAGAAAGGTGTTGCACTTACATATGACCTCATCTTGTCAGAAAGGATCTGCACTTACATCCGACCTCATCTTGTTAGAAAGGAATTGCACTTACATCTGACCTCATCTTGTCAGAAAGGATCTGCACTTACATCTGACCTCATCTTGTCAAAAATGCACTACATTTACATCCGACCTCATCTTGTCAAAAAGGCTCTGCACTTACATCCAAACTCATCTTGTCAGAAAGGTGTTGCACTTACATTCGACCTCATCTTTTCATAAAGGCTATGTACTTACATCTGATCATGTGGGAACACATCCCTCAATCACATCAAAATGGATCTACACTGATCATGTGGGAACACATCCCACAATCACATCAAAATATCTCTGCACTGATCATGTGGTAACAAAACCCACAATCACATCAGATCATCTCTACACTTATATCTAATCATGTGGGAACACATCCCTCAATTACATCAGAATGGCTCTACAGTGATCATGTGGGAACACATCCGACAATCACATCAGGATATCTCTACAATGATCATGTGGTAACACAACCCGTAATCACATCAGATCATCTCTACACTAACATCTGACCATGTGAAACTCAGCCTTCCACCATGTCAGAAGGGCCAATGGACACATCAATTCCCTTTGGAGGGAACCTCGATCTAGAGAACACCAAGCTTCTCCCTAAGGTACTAAAACTTTACTCTGGCTAATGGTTTGGTTAGTACATCAGCTATCTACTCATAAGTCACAACATATTGGAGCTTCACTACTCCTCTCTGCACCATATACCTGATATAGTGATACTTGATCTCAATATTCTTTGACTTTTCATGGAACACTGGGTTCTCTGATAGCTTGGAATAGCTCTAGTTGTCGCAATATATACAAGTAGCATCCATCTGGAGATCGAATAAATCAGACAGTAGCTTTCCCATCCACACTGCCTCACAACTAGCCGAACAAGCTACAACATATTTTACTTCGGTTGTACTCAATTCCACACAATATTTCTTCCTGCTAAACCAGGAGATCACACCTTATTCCATACTAAAGCAACACCCTGAAGTGCTCTTCCTATCAATGGAACTACCTACCTAATTCGAATCCACATAACCTTCTAGGTTAATCTTCTGATTCGCTTCATACTTGAGCCCATAATCAATTGTACCCTTCAAGTACCTTAGAATACGCTTTGCAACAATCAAGTGAACATGTCTCGGATCCATCAGGAACTAGCTCAATGTGTTCACAGCAAAGCAAATATTTGGTCTCGTATTCATCAGGTACATCAAGGACCCAATCATCTGACAATACATTGTAGCATCAACCGCTTCTGATGAATCATCACTCAATAGCTTTAGGTTTAATGTCATAAGTGTGGTCATGACCTTGTAGTACATCATCCCGAACCTCTTCAAGATCTCTACTACATACTTCCCTTATCCTATGGAAATTCCATATGCATTATGCCACACCTCCATGCCTCGAAAGTAGTGCATCATACCCAAGTAATTCATTTCGAACTCAACAACAAGCTTCCTCTTCGTATCAGCAATCAACCCATCCTCACTTGTCACACAGATCATCTACATATAGTAGGAGTATCACTGGGTTCCCTTATTCAACCTTGCAGTAAAGTTTGGAATCCGCTTTACTCTTGGTAAATGCCAAACTGGATAGGAAGCTGTCAATTATGCAGTGCCACATCCTGGGTTCCTATTTCAAAGCATACATGGATTTATTTAACTTACACACATGAATCTCTTTGTCATGTGTCTCAAAACTAAGTGGATTTTCCACATATACTTCTTCTTCTAATACACCATTCAAGAAATATGTCTTGACATCCATCTGGTGTAATTTCCACTTCATTATTGTAGCTAAAGCAAGTACTGATCTGATGGAAGTATATCTGGCTATAGGAGAAAAAGTCTCTTCATAATCTATTCCTTCTTTCTGGGAGAAACCACGAGCCACAAATATTGCTTTATATTTCTCTATGCTACCATCTGCAGCATGCTTGATCATATAGATCCATTTGGAAGATATAGCAGACTTCCCATATGGTCTTGGAACAACATTCCAAACTTCAGTCTTCATGATCGATTGATACTCTTCGATCATATCATTCTTCCATTCTTTCTTTCTTCCACTTCTTCATAGTTGGAATGTTATTTATCAATGAAGTCACATAATGGGGCTACATAACCAGAGCAGAACCTAGTTCTTTTCCTTTCTCTGTGTATCTCTTCTGGAGCCCCATATCTTTCTGCACCTTGGATAGCCTCTCGTACCCAAGAAGGTTTCCTCTTGTGACTAGTCTTTTCTTGAGGTGGATATACATGTTCTTGAGGTTCTTCTATTTCTCAATCTTCTTCTGGAATTGCTTCGTCATGGTTGTGTCTTGAATTGTGGGTACTTTTGTTTCTTGAGGTTCTTCAGTAGGTCTCTTTCTCGATTTGTTGTAAGCTGAGTCTTTGTCAAATTTTATGTCCTTGTTGATGTCGATATTCTTGAATCCTGGGAAGTATGTTATGTAATCCTTTGAGCTTTCAGAGTATCCCACAAATATACCCTTCCTTCCTGAAGGATCTAACTTTGTCCTCTTTTCTTTCAGAATGTGTATGTACACTAGACAGCCAAATATTCTGAGATGACTGACTTCTAGTTTCTTTCTGAAAAACACTTCTTCAGGTTTCTTGTTCTTGAGTACTCTATGTGGAGTATGGTTCTTTACATACACAGCTATTCTAGTCGCTTCTTCCCATAGATGCATGGGAAGATCTTGATCATGAAACATTGCCCTTGTAGCTTCCATGATTGTTTTATTCTTCCTTTCTGCAACCACATTCTGTTGTGGATTATATGGAGTGGTCAAATCCCTCTTAATCCCTGAATATTTTCATAATTCCTTGAATTCATTTGATGTAAATTCTCTGCCATTGTCTCATCAGAAAATATTGATCTTGTTCTCTGTGTAGTTTTCAATCAAGGATTTGAATTCCTTGAACTTGTTGAATACTTCGTCTTTGTTATTCATGAATTATATCCATGTCTTCCTAGAAAAATCATCAATGAAAGAAACATAGTATGCATACCCTCTTAATGAACTGGATGACATCGGACCGCATACATTGGAGTGAATGACTTCCAAGATTCCTTTATCCTTGCTTTCGCTACTTGGAAATGTCTTCTTTTTGTTCTTTCCTTTCACACATCCCTTGCATACTCCTTCATGTTTTGCTTTTATTTATGGAAGACCTTCAATAGCTTTTCTTGCAAGTGGTAGAGCCCTATAGTGCACATGTGCAAGCCTTCTATGCCAAATTTCATTTGGTTCTACTGAGTGATGAACCAAAGCTTGTTTTGGTTGGCCCTTTAATATGTATAGTGCTCCCTGTTTTTCTACAATTACTACTACATAGTCAATAGTCTTTCCTTTTGGCCACATGATGACTTGGCCATCTATAAATGCAATTCTTATGCCTTTTGCATCTAATGCATAGATGGAGAGAATCTTCTTCTTTAGTCTTGGTACAAATAGGACATCCTTCATTTTCATAGACTTTCTAGAGTCTAATTTGTAGGAGGATTCTCCACTACCTTTTATTGGATACTGGTAGTCATCCCCAAGTTTCACCTTGTGGGGTGATTCATGTTCTGATAGTTTCACAAATGATTCTTTGAATCTTGTCATGTTTTTGGAAGCCCCACTGTCTATAAGCCAATAATTGCTTCCATGTGTGATGTTTCCTGTGAGAGCGAAAATCAAAACATATTCTTCATCACTTGAAGAATCATCACTTTCTTGTTTGATTCTCTTCTTGGAAGGCTCATCATCTTTTGCAGCATGAGCATAATGTCTTTTCTTGTTTCCCTTCCTCTTGTGAGATCTATATTTTTTTCTAGGACAATCTCTTGTAAGGTGTCCTCTTTCATCACATGTATAGCAAATGTACTTAGACAAATCTTTGTTATACTTTCTAGTGTTTTTCTTGGATTGTACTATGAGAGCTTGATATTCACTTCCCATATTTTCTTCTCAAGCTAATATTCGAGCTTCTTCTTATGAGCATTCATCCCACAGTCTGCTAAACTTGACTAGATTCTTTCTGGCATAGATCCCTTGAATGAAAGAGTCCCATGCCCTAGGGAGACCATTCAAGGTGGTCATTACAATTTTTGCATTCTCTACTTCTTCATCTACAGCTTCAAGCTATTCCTTGATCTGAGAGACCCTTGTAAAGTGATACTAGATGGTATCCACATTCTAGATCTTTATATTCTTCAATTGGTTTCTCATAGTCATCTTCTAATTTATGTTCTTCCCTTCAAATAACTTGGTCAGGGCATCAAACATATCTTTAGTGTTCTTTAGAGATGACACTTGAGGTATGATATGATCCTCGATTGAATCAGAAATAATCCTCTTACCCATGACTGATTTATTCTTGTGTAAGGACTTAGCCTCGTCTCCCTCTGGAACCAAAACCTCTTCATTAATGTAAGAGTCCAACTCATTTTCTTCCAGGACCAAGGAGATCCTATACTTCCAATTTCGGAAGTTATCAGCTCCCTCAAGCTTTTCATCAATCTTGATATGATGATACATCTTAACAGAGAATCTCAAATGTAAATACAAAATATTTAGATATTACCAAGTTAAGATGTTGGAACTGGATCTGGAGCTGAATTTCTGCAGAGCTGGTTTTTTGGTGCAAAAGCATATTAGGGTTTGACTTTCCTGGAGTTATACCTAACCAAAAACTTTCATCTTGACCTCTAAACTTCTATTTTGGGGAGGAGATCAATCTAGGCCTAGGATCACTCAAAAATTCCACTTCTATGGAAAGCCCTAATTTCCCGCAGTAGTGTCAAGTCAAAAACTGAAAATGCTCAAAATCGGATTCTGCTTTGGCAGAAAGATGCACCCTAGAGATGAGAGTCATCCTAGCTTCCTTTTTCTGAAAATATGTGGAGAGAGATACAAAAAGTAGGAATCCCTAGCTTCAGCAGCTGCATAGACTCTTCTTCTCAGGTTAGCTCTGATACCATGTTAGATTTTTAACATTTAAGCTATATGATCTTAGGATCTTATCTGAGAGAATAACAAGCACAACAATAAATCACAAGAGACAATGAACACAAATATTTTCCTTGGGGAAAGCATAAAGGAGAAAACCCCGCAACTTCCTCAGAGATAGAATCAACACCAAAAGTAAAACCCAAAGACAGTAATATGATCTCCCGATAGCAGTAGTCTATCTCTCTCTTGTCCCATCTTATTCTTTCTCTCCCATTTATGGGCTACAACTGAGTGTGAGTGAATGTGTATGAATGTGTGTTAAATTGAGAGGCTCCCTCTCTATTTATACTAATTCCTGACTTGATAATAACTCACTAGGGCCGACTTCTCTAGGAGAGTATAATAACCCTAGGACCCCACAACTACGGGCACTTTAACCCTTGATCAATAAGGAGGGTTATACTCTATAACTTTACATGACTTGTTTGAATTATTGAATCTTTCGATAGGAACATCGGGGCATGACATGACTCAATTACATTATAGATACATCCTGATATAAACATCGGGGTACAATACATAAGATATACAAGTGAATACATTCTAAAGTTACAAATACATCAACAATATTAAATTTATGCATTATACCAAATTCATGAATGATGACGACATTGATAATACGAATTTGTTTGACCCAAAAGAAACAGGGGCTAGTGGCACAAATATAGATGTTGAGGAAATTCTAGTTTCACAATTTCCACTGATGACACAGGTATGGATATTTCTTTTTGTTAATATTTAATTACTTTTGGTATATTTTGTCCCCAAACTTGTGTGTGTGTGTGTGTGTGTATATATATATATATATATATATATATATACATATATGGACTTTCATTTTTACTTTTCAGCCCACAAAAAACCAGGATCCATTAGTGTTTCGGTCCGAAGGTTTAGATTGATCTGGTCTAGTAGTGCTCCACATTCATTGTATGTACTTTTCATTGTATTGAGCAGTTAGCAATTCATTCTTTTCTTGTCCTTCACACTTGGAAGCTTGGGAACACATATTCATGTAGTTAGTTGGTGATTTGACCTATTCCCAGTGTTGATTGCTTATGGGGGTTTCACTCGTAATCTTCTTCACTAATGGACTAGAATTGGATAATGTTTTGAGCCCACACATGTGGAAACTTTGAGCTGGTATGCACTATTTTATGAAAGTTGGTTGTTAGCATAGTTTTCGGGCTTATATGATAAGGAAACTCTCTCTTCCCTCGATCTATATGGTTGGTGTGACAACATTATAGAGTTGAAGGCCTTCTTTCACAGTTTAGACTTTCATCATCAGGGATGATTTTAAGAACCCCCCTAGATTTATATGTATAAAAATTGGGCGAATCTCTCCGATATATAGGAAAATTTGAAGGTGATTTTATCAATAATATAATATGTATATATAAAAAATTTGGTAAATATTTCATTTTATTATATAATGTTGTAAAATCTTGGCGAATCTTTCATTTTATTATATAATGTTGTAAAAACTTGGTGAATATTTAACTTCATTATAAAAAATTGTAAAAAATGGCAAATCTTTCACTGATTTATAGAATATTGTCAAAATAAAAGAACAACAACATTAGTCAAATAACATGAATCACATCATCACCAACAGAACATGTAGACTCATAAGTCACAACAAGAAGGTGTCAGTGAAACACAACTGCACTGACTAGATTCAGGGCAAGTGGGGACTCCACTTATTATCTTGTCCCTTAATGGTCCAACAGACATGTGGGGACCTGAATCTTGACAAACCGATTAATAATAAAATCATACATTATGCTTGATCTTAGCCTCCACTAGACAATTGAGGTCATTATTGTGTTCAATTCATGCAAATCACTTTAATGTGAGACACATTTCATATCATGAAAATTTTTATATTGAAAGAAAAAGTCCAACTTTATGTAGACCTCAAGTCTTTCTATTATCACTTTTTTATGCAATGTATATGACATTTACATCAAAGTGAAATTGACATTGCTAAATGAAGCTAATCTTGAAACCCAAAGAGAATAAGTATTGCAACATATTTGGATAAACAAATCAAGATCAAAATAATTTACAAGCAAAGAAATCCAAACCAACTTGATATAACAAGCATTGACATCACATCAACGAAGAAATGAATAACATATCAATGAATTCTAATCCCAAGTTGTATAACTTGCAAATTATCCTTTGTATATTTAGCCAAAATGACTAGCTTTTAAAAGCTCCACTAAATGAATCTATGTATTTAGCATAACCTATCATTTTCAATAAGGAAACTAAGATGCTTTATCTTCATCAAAACACATTAAATAGAACACTTATCCTTCATATTTTCTCTGTTATAGAAAGCTAACAATGTATAGAAATTAGAGTAACAATGTCGAGCATAATATCAAAGGATAACACCACTGATATATAACTTCAGTTTTCCAAGATACAATGATTATAGATGAAAGCATAAGACATGTAATTGAGGAAAAAATATTTAAAATGGTTTGTTCACATGTCAAGAAACTTTTCATGCACAACCTAACCAATTTTTAAGTAATGGTGAAAGTGGGAAGATCTCTAAAATGTTGATTTTTCACTAAGCAAAATGAATCCAGGTCTTTCTATATGTTCCACCCAATCACATACCACCAATTAATAATGAAGAAATTAGCATGTCATATTGATTCCAATCATAAGGTGTTAAGGGCCTATCTTTTTCCTCTCAAGGATTCAATGACATAACTGTTTACGTTTAATGAGCTATATTGACAACATATATTCCTCACAGAATTAGAGCTTTCTGCAGTTCATTGATAAACATCATTTAATTTACTTTGACAATTTGTAGATACAAACCCTGTATTGGTTCAAATTAATGCAATGTTTCACCAAGTTTCTAGGATTGGGGTGTGGGAACGGGGAAATGGATCCGAGGGATGTGTGGAAACACCTCCCAAATTTTAGGAAACGTTTTTGGATAAGTCAAACCCCCCAACATAGGGAATTCCAACCAAAATCCAAAAATTTAAATATATAAGAAACAATAACAAGTCATGAACATGACCAATGAAAGCATAATATAAATACACATTTTTTGTTCTAAACATTTCATATTTTCTAAATCCAAAGGCCACGAGCCTCCCATTTTAAAGGGGTGTTTCCCAAGAGTTTCTCACAAAAGTGAAATGTCCCCCATTTCTTGGGAGACGTCTCCCCGTGTTTCCCTAAAGGGGGCATTGGTAAACATACCCCATTGGGCTTCTGCATCCCAGCAAATGCCCCTCACCTGGGGGAGCACATCCCCATGTAACATTGCTTGATTATTGTCAACAATATCATAACCATGTCCTAGACTTAAAGCAGTTGACCAATACCCAAATGATTAGAGATATAATCATGTTCTGAACTTAAAGTAGTTGACCAATACACCCACTATATTATTTAACCATAACCAAATGCTTAGATATATACTGCAGTACAACAGTCACTCATACTTGATGGGAAAAATGCTACTTTTCCATCCAGGTTGTTTCTTATTGTAGCTAGGATATGCTATGCTAACAACAAGACATGGGCATAACAGTAATTTAGTTAATATGTAGTCCCAATAGTTGTGGACATTTGTGGGCTCTCAAATATGTAGCTGGTCTCTCATTCATCTAGGTTATTTCTTGTGTTCATTAAGATATGAACACATAGTTTTGGTAGTAATTGCAACCCCAATAATATTGGAAGCTAAAATATTCTAATAGACACCTTTGGCTGACTGTTCAGCAGACAACTCCAAGCAAAATAATGCTCCCTCACAGATCAGAAAGAAAGATTGTCAGGTGTCTAGTTTTGGATGAATTTAATATTTACAAAAAATTCAAAGTAATGCTCTTGCTCTATAATACTAGATTCAAGACATGACATAATACATTTTTGGCCATGGTTGTGGTGCCATCTATTACATACCCACTATATGTTGGACATTTTGCATCATGCAAATTATCTATTAGAAAAAATGCAAAATGATCTACAACTCTTATTCAATATAGGCTCAACCCTGCTCTAACAGGTAAATATAGAGGAAAAGTTATCTACATGTGTGGTCTTCATTATTCATAATCCATAGACAGGTAAATTAAAAAATTTCTTTTCTAAGAACTTCACCTGACACCAATCACAAGTTTGCCAACCAGAATCAACAAGTAGCTAGCTTGGCATTTGAATATAGCTTGTGGTTTTCTTCTCTTTCTCTTGTGAGATCTGTACTCAGGTTTGTTACTGCAATTGTTTTGGCAAAACCAAAGCCTATCCATCATACAAGGGCATTGTTACGAAATACCCACCCCACCCTCTCCCGCGCTTTCTTGTTCTTCTTGATATAGGTAAATCTTCTATCTTTTGCAGTTGCCAAAAAATAGTCAAAGACAATGGATCAATAATTCATATGCATTTGTTAACTTGGGGATATCTAAAAGTGCAAATTAAAATTAAAATTAAAATCCTACAAATCAGTTTTATATTGAAATCCTCCCAGGGGTAGACTTATTTAGGAGTAATGTAACTTCACATAGAGTTTCCACTTTGATGACCATACCCAACCTTAACAGTAAAAAGCTAGCCTCAATGACCAACTGCTGCACTTTCTTCCATAGAGTTAAAAGTCTAATGAGATCCCTCACTCTGTCTCCATTGGCCAGCAATGTGATGCATAACGGAAATGAGCTTTGCTACTAGGATCATAGGGAAGGGCCTAGTTGAATGAACTATAGATCCCCTATTAAGAATCAGCCCAATATAAAACAATATAAACCAAATTCTTATACCTGTAACATTTTACCCTAAATCCAAACTTGAACAGTGAAGCTTAAGTTTTTCATGGAGACAACAAGCATACAAGGCCACTCCCTATCTCTCCATCCTCATCACACAAGTTTTTATAACTATATACCATGTTCATATTTTAAAGTATGCAAGAAAGATTCACAGAATAAAAATGAATTCATGTAAAAAGTATATATTTATATACACTATTAAAACATGATACTCCAACAAATTTAAATTTAAAAGTAAAGTCACATTGGCTTTAGGAATTAACATTATAAGCTAAGCATTAACATGAAAACCATATTGATCTTAAATTTTTTTGAGGGCTTAGGGTCCTTTTATTT
>LPNX011173545.1:92216-115414 GCA_001517045.1 Pseudotsuga menziesii
CAGCTAAGCATCCATGTCAGCAGATGCAGATGTAGTCAAGTCGATGTTTTGATGACTTGGCCACCTCAAAGGTTGACACAGATGAATTAGGCAATGTCAGGGGTTGACTCAACCTCTAGGCAAAAGTCAACAACCAATTCTGATCAGTTTTGGTCAAAATTTTCTTAAACTCAGCGGATTCGAGTTGATAGCACTACTTTGAACCCCTTTCTTGAAACATCTTCCACAAATAAGCATTTACATGCTTGTTTTTACAGCATATATATGGTGGAAACTTGAGAACAATGATATATATACCGTCAATAACATTTGCATGTTTATTAAAGTAAAAAAAATTGTTATTAAAGTAAAAAAAATGCATATGAGGATTCTATTAGAGGTCTACAATAAAAAATGAAATGGTATAAATAACTATTTAATTGCAAGAGGATAAAACACTAATATAAACATGTTTACCCTTTCTTAATGAAGGAATCTACAAAATGACACCAAGTTCAATGCCCAACATAATGCAGTTTGGTCCTACTGTAAGCTAAGGGATTAAAATGGTTTCAATATATGGACTCGAGATTCAAACAATGTAGTATGAAAATCAATTTCATACATTGTCGAACAAACTAGGCAACAATGCTACAACTTCACCATCAAGGACAAGGAGCATCCCTTCCTTCTTAAAGAATTTTGTCGCAAACTTTACTCTACAAATTACAGACACATTCAAATTTGAATCAAGATGGAAAGCCTTTGTAACTGAATTCTCTAACGTATAGTCTCATTTATTTACTTTTACAGACATTAATTAAAAAATGGTCCAACATCTTCATTCATCTTTCCATCTATACCTGAAAAGACAAAGAGAGAGAGGGAGAATTCAAAAAATTAAACCTGTATTTTTGCATGTACTCCCTGAGTTCTAGTGCCTGCACTTCAGTGAGTAGTTTATCTCCAATGCAAACAAGAACTTTAAATTGTAATGTTTGAGATACATAAATAGCTCCTAGCTATATCATGCACATCAGCAGATAATAAATCAAAGTTAGTAAACCAATAAGATCATTATTCATAAATTTGGAACAAACTAGTAGTTGAAGTACCAAGTAAATTTCACAACACCATTCTGTTAATAAAATATTGTATCAATGCATGGTCATTAGTTCAAAAATCCATTAACAAAATTGTATTACGAATCTTTAAAACCATAAGTGTTGTGTTATAGAATGAAAGAGATCTTACATTCTTTTGTAGCATGAAAGTGAAAAAAACAAGTAGAATTGCATTGCATATGACAACCCAATAGAATCCCAAACTCGATCTTGAGTGTGGAATGTAGTTCAAGAGACAATAAGAGACCTTGGAAAAATTATGCAAGTCATCAATGTTACTACCTTGGCAATGATAAGCTTGGTGTGAGAATGCAATCCCTTGCTTCTCATTTCAACTATGCAATTTGTCATCCTTACGTACTGTAACCATGGTAAGGTATCCTTTTTATGCCCCGGTTCTATTGCATCAATTTTTTCAAAGACTAGGAAGCCCGCATATTTTTCACCACAGAATATGGTTTGGTCGTATTCTTTTATTTCCATAGTGAAAGTAAAAAACCAAGTAGAACTGCACTGCATATAACTATCCAATAGAATCCCAAATCTCAATCTTGGTGTGGAATGGAGTTCAAGAGGCAATAAGAGACCTAGGAAAGGAACCCTCAAACAATAATAAAACATTTTTTAACTTTGTTTTAACAATAAGAAAACACATGATTCAACACTATTTTAACCCTCAACCAATAATAAAACAGAGTAAATGTCAATTCTGGGTGGTTCTAAGGCCATAACAACAACAAACAACAATAAACCATGCATAGGTGGTCCTTGGTTCTAATCCATAATCGGTCATCCTATGGCTGAGTCATTTCACTAGTATGGACCTTAATTATTTTTGCAGAAAGCTATAATGTTTCTCTATGTTTTCTATTTCATTGCAAATTAATTCCAACTATGTCTTACAATATTACTTGCAAACTGTAATTAAAAATGAGGAAGAAAACCAATTCTGAAACATCAATTACATACACAGAACTAACACAAATTTTACCCTAGAAACCCATTTGTGAAAACCAGCATGGCCTTTGTTTGGCTCTTTCTGTGGTCAAGAATGATGACAAATATCAGCTATATACTCTTAGACAGAGATTTTGTGTATTCTTACTCCATGGATGCATTTTTCATATTGCATCTTGGCTTTGAGATAATCTTTGTTCTCTGTGGATAGGGTCATACTTCTCTTCATCCTCGTGATCTAGGAACATACTTCTCATTCTTAGTCTTTATTTTTCTACTTCTGTTCCATCAACTTCCGAAGCTTTCAACTTCCAATGCCAATTTTTCAACCGATGTCCCAATCTCCCTCTTTATTCCCACCTCTATTGGTTTCTCTTCTCTTGGAATGCCTAGAGTCTCTCCCCTAGATTGATCAAATGTCTCCTCCATATTCTTTGCAAACCCTTGAATGATGCCAATGGAACCCCCCAAAGTAATTTCCTCTTGTAATGGATTTTAGGTTGTATGATCTTTATGTTTCCTTGAAGGGTTACTTTTTCTTCTGTAGATTCCATGTGGCATCTACTCTACAGATTTGTGGACTCTACATGGTGATGTCATCTATCAAGTATGCCTCAATAGTCTTTGTTTTGGGTCTCTTCTTCTTTCTTCTATGCAGACACGGAGCTTCATCATAATGTAGGGGTCTTGATGTGGAGGTTAGGTAGGTCCCTCACTTTGCATGCTCTTGCTTGAGCTTTTGCAGAGTGTGGAGTGCAGGGGTAAGATCCTCTCCACATGGTCCAAAATTTCACTTCCAATACATGGCATGCCAAAAGCCTTTTCTTCTTGTGGCTCTTTATTTCTATCCATTTCAGATCACTCCAGGCTTCCATCCACATTGTTGGCTTATAAGGATTGTTAGGTACAAAGTTGTCGCAGTAAAAACCATTGCAAGTGTTTATCTGTTTCAAATATTAAAGAATAAATAAGGTAAGACAATGGAATCTTGGATATCTCAACATTGATTATTACAATACTAAGAAAAATAGAATGCAGAACCCTTAAAACCCCATAATCTATTAAATGGCAACTATTTTTCTTTCAATTACACTCAGTAGTAGTCATTCATCAAAATGAAAAATGACAATTTATTTCTGTCTACACTAATTACTTATTTTAAATTCCATTAGTATGAATTGTACATAATATGAAAAGGTAACTAATTCAATTGATGCAACTAGTGTGATATTTTGATACAATTTGACAAGTTCATCCAGACACAGGGATCACCAAATTCCCAGTTAAAGATATTATCATATAAATATCTAAGAGGGTTTTGTTAACAGAGCTCACCATAGGGTCTAGTGCATCATCCTGTTTGCACATTACCCAGGGTACACCTATATCCATTCCCACAGCCATCTAGGCATCCCAATTCATGTAATTCACTCCAGCAGGCCCAAACAACATTTCTTCAGGTTTATACTCATTTTCCACCTGTAAGAACACTTTGTTATTATTCCTAATATTAAGAAATCAAACCAAGTTTACAGAGAAAGTTCAAACACATGCCATATCGCTCTTTTCTACATCAAGAGATTGCCTAGAATCACCTAAGTCACACTCAGACTTGGTTTATAGGGTCTGAAGTTAACTCAGGTCTATTTTTTTTAGGTTTGTTTGCACCCCTTTTGTAGAGAAAAGGAGCCCAGAATTCAAAACCCCCTAATACACGTTGCCACACAATGGCTATCTCACTAGTGCAAGAAGGCCATTTCAAGCGGTTGGGGACAGATGCAATTTCTGGGTAACTTTGGCATAATAGATACCCTGGACATGCTTTTAGAACTATGAGAAGAGGAGTATTTTGTCAAAATATAATAATAACACCAATCCATATAAAATACCTCTAAGCTTTCTCAATATCAAATGAATCTAACAAAAATTCAAATGTTTATTTGTACAGAAAATCTATCAATTCTGCAAACTTCCCCCTTCATTTTTTATTGAGTAGGAAAAGCTCAAGGCTCAAAGTAAAATCATTCTTATCAGGCACCCACATTCTCACAATGGATACAAGACCCATACTTATGCTCTCAACATATCTTGGGAGGTTCGTACTTATGTTGTTTCTGCAATATACTCATCTAGAAATAGCAAGATAGCATGTTGGTCCAATGATTTAAAAATATTGCAGGGTGGACAAGAAATTCATATTCAGTTAAAATATCAATAATGAGCACTACAACTGCGCGAAGTTAACTATCATAATTCATGACACAGATTTTACAATTGACCAGTAGTTCTTAACCTTGTTCAGCCTAGACTATTCCTTCTACACAATCAGACTAAACCTTAAGCATTTAATGCACAATGACTATGTTAGATTTATCTCGATGCATGTATCATTCAGTGGATTGAAAGAAGACATGGTAAAAATTAACAACTTTAACTTTCCAGATTGAGTAATTTATATAGAATGAGACCTCACAATAGATTTTTTTTATATTCAAGGGATAAAAATCCTCATAACTCGCACATCATTCTAGCAACATAAATATTTCCATGTTTCATCCTCCTACTATGCATAAATGGAATTATGCTCTATCATAATCCCCTCTGCAATCAAATATATGGAAGAAATCCTGATGAATAAGGGAAATACAAAAGCAATATGCTTCAAGAAGATGATTCAAATTGTATACTCCCATTTAAACAATGGTTGCATACTAAGTCGATAATATTTGTAAATTACTAATTTTAAATGACCACAAAATAGAATGTCCTAGGTGGGAACCATGACATTGTATTCCTCTTGCTTGCTAAATAAATTGACAACCACCATAATTGCAGGAAAAACCAACACAACACACAAGGAGAATCCCAAAATGGATTCCATAAAGCACAATGCTCTTCTCCAACATGCACAAAATGCTTTTGTCTCTTGGCATTTGTAAGAATCAGTTGAACCTTCAAACGAATCGAGATTAGCTAGTAAGCAATTTTCTTTCTTATCATCTGTCTTATAAGCTTCTTTTTCTAACTTTGTCAGGCTAGTGCTCTGGTAATATTCCTCGTTATCTAACATCTCCTCAAAAACAGTGCTTGAATTAGGTGACAAAGAATCAGTTCTATGCACAATTTCTGACCATTCAGAATTGTTCTGTAGATCTCCCTCTTCTGAATTGCTTCTAACTAAATACCCATTAGCTACACTATAGAGACTGTCAAGCATTGTCCTTCCTTTTTTTTCTATGATCATATGTCGATTGTCTCCACCCGTGGATTCATTGACAATGCCATTGGCAGCTGGACTTAAGTTCATATTCCAGTGAATTGCATTCAAATTATCATGGTTAGCTTCTACAGAATCTACAAGTTCTCCTCTGTATTGCAATTTTCTACATGTGTTTTTGGAGGAGGATTGTTGTTCCAAATACCTAACAAATTTTCTTGGTGTGTTGAATACACTCATATTATCAATTGTAATATATGATCCTGGATTCTGAGGAAGAGAACAAATAGTAAATCACCTAAGCATTTGCAATCAAAAGAGATAATGCTGATATAATAAAATGTACCAACTTTGCTTAAGCTTCCTCATCAAGCACAAGATGCATCAAACGAGACAAAACAAGAAAAATAAGAAGGACACATCCCATGCTCTTTATGTGTACCTTAGGGATAACTGCTTCTTTCATAGCTGAAGGGAAATGTGAGTGAGCGTAGTTAATGCAAAGGGAAAAACATGGGTCATTTTCATCCTCTTTATAGGAACATCTCCTTTCTAAGCAGTCCTCATCATAAAACGATGCATCTCCATTTTCCCCATGTTTTTCAACCATATGTATCTTGGTCCTTGTTTTCCTATTACCAACTCTAGTGACTCAATAAATGGTCACTTAAACTCATCCCCAAATCAATTTGCAAAGAGAAATTAAACTCCGAAAGTAATGCCCACAAGAACAACAATTTACCATCATCAAAGCGATTTTCTAAGTTAAAACTTAAATTTGAAAATACATGCCCATAGAAGCTTCATTACTTTGTTTTCCATTTACAGAGTTCTACTCCATTTCCCATATCACCACAGAGATTTTGAAAAGGAAGAAATATAAATCCAAACCCTTAGCATGTTGTCCAATACCTTAGCTGGAAATCCAATTGCAACTTGCAAGTTACATATTTAAGATAAAGAAATTGGGATATATATGGTTAAGCTTTCTATCAAATAGTAGGCCAGCAACCCAGAAAAATCAACACAAACAAATTATGCCATTAAAGGATTCTGCTTATGTGGAGTGAGATCGTTGGCTCTATTTGAGCATGTTACAGACTACCACAACTTATACAAAATTGTGCCTAATGAGATAGCAACCCCCACAAACAGGTAGAGGACAACATAGTTGGAGATGCCATCCTCTGGTGAGGTCTCCATCATTTCAGTATGGTGTCTTGCTAAAATCCATTGATGAGCTTAACTTTTCAGTTAGTTAAGACAAGGCAATTACATATCAAATTAACATAGTCAATACCCATAAATTAAATTTGTGGTATAATCATAAATCACACAACCAAGAGGGAGAAAAGATTTCGTTGAGTTATAATTCCATCAAAATAAGCTGATGCCTTTGATATAATCCCAGTGGTTGTTTATTCAAACATGCAGTGAAAGATGGGCATGAATTTTGCATTCCATGGTCAATACATACCTCATGTATCAGTAATATACTAATCTCAAGCTATAGCAATATACATCTATATTTTGTTTGAGTCACAAATAGCGGTTAATAGCTCTAATACCTATTTTCAGTATTCACAAATAGAAATTCACCTGTTACTAGAAATTCCAGCATCAAACTAATTCTGCATCAATTCACCTACTAAATGTCTTCACAATTTCCATAAACAGAGTTTTCCTTTTTCTAAGTAGGTTACATACCCAACTCTACCAACAATCATGGTTTCAACGAGAATAGCTTTGTAAGAAAATAAATTCCTCGCAATCACACTAGTTTAGAAAACTGAAAATCCACCAATTAAGCATGGAAGTATGATTTCATATAACAAACATATTGAGACTAACATTTCTAATTTGCTGCCATAACTCCAGAAAAGACAATAGAGTAACTCAATCCAGAATATCATAGAAATACAGGAGTTTCTCTCTAAGCTTCATGCACTAAACCAGCATATATCATTGACAATTCTAGAAAATATTTCCCAGAAACAATAATGAAAAGACGGGATATAGTGATAGGTCTCATCCCTAGTCCTCTTTTACCAAGATTTTAGAGCTATAATTTGCCAGCTCTTTCAATCATCAAGTTTATGGCCATTTTTATTTTAGCAGAGGTAAAATAAATCCCATAGCCATTCATAACAGAAAAGATTCCACTTAACAACCATAGATACACGTGGCATTTCCAACAATTTGTCATATTAGTTCGTTAACAGCTTATCAAAAAAATTACGAAAATCAGTTTGATATACAAGAAAGTATAATAGATTATACATGCACTTGGTCAACTAGCCCCATTGGATGAATTGATATATACAACTCATTCCCTAGACAACTCTTAAATTACCATCTGATTTCCACCCAACCTTTCCCATGAAATTATTCTTTCCTTAGGACCCCCAAACTGTGTGGAAGCACAATCAAAGGCTCAATAGAAAAAAACAGGGATATGTACAAGTAGTGAGGTGACCAGTTACTAACATGTCATACATATCCTTTTTGACAAAGGGAATATTCAGCCATGAAGCAACCTGCAAGTTATCCCACTTAGCACTATGCAAATCGCATTTCAGTTCAGAGTCTTCAGACTAAGGGTTCTTGAAAATTAGGTAGCATTGCAATACTAGTTCAGGAAACTTTCCTAGTCAACTAATTCCCAACAAAGAACATATCCCATTTGCATGGTTCAACTAGGCTATGAAGTTCAACTACTTTGTCCTGTGAGGCATGTCAGCTCCCACAACAGAGCAATCATATGCCCTCAGCTCTTGAATGAGAACCATGAGGAAAGCATGCTCCCACAACAAAATTTCTCAGAGTAGGCATGTTACCTCATCTCCTTTCCCATATATCCCATGTTCCAAACTATGGGCATGATACCTCCACTCATTCCATCATATTAGAGCCACAACCGTGATTGGTTTCACACGCAAGCAGGGATGATTTTAAGAACCCCCCCTAGATTTATATGTATAAAAAATGTAGAAGTCTTTGTGTATCAACTCTTCGGTTAGGGATTTTAAAAGAATCATGTACATCTATATTGACTTATAGTGAACTATATGATGCATTTTCAACAAAACAAATTGAAAAAAAAACCTATAAATTCTCATGGCTTAATATCATATTTTCACAAAGAAATCAAACAAAAATTGGAAAAATTTCAACAATTCCTATGGCTTTATATCATATTTTGAAGAAATTGAAAGATCCAGGGATTAACCACTAGAAATCAGTGTTTCCCTTGCCACACATTAAGTAGTTGACAGGGGAACTTTCAAAGACACGAAGCTTCTTGTTTCTACCTCGTGGCAACTAGTAAATGGATGAAAGAAATGACCAATGAAGACAGAGGCGGGAGGATAGGGCAAGGCATAATAGAAGTTCTGACCTCCCCAATTACGTTTTTTACTTACCAAGTCAAAGAAGTTCAATGCAGAAGTCAATTTCGACACTATGGACATTGAAGAACTTAGAGCAAGGCCTATGGCTTCCATGCCCAACAAGAAGAGGAAGAGAAAGTAGTCGTCGCTACACCCACTCTCATCTTGGAAATTTATTTCCACAAATAATTTGTTCAACATAAATGGGACACAACTACAAGTTTCTAGTGCACAATCAGTTCCATTATGTGTCTGTAAGGAAAATGATGTATAATTCCTATGTATTCAATAAATTTATGGAAAGAACGGACAAATCAAACAGTGCACTTGGGAAATCTTGATCTGTTTTGAAAATTATTGTTGCAAGCTCTGAAATAACATTTCTATATAGTCCCAAAGTGTTTGATGGAAGCTCATAAAGGTTCAATTTGGAACTATAATAGTGCTTGTATCATGGGACCTTGCTATTCCTGCCCACTCTAGACAAACATAAAGACTATCATATTTTGTCAAAAGTATGCACACTTGGATCACATGAAAAATATACCAGTATTAAAATCCCGAACTTCAAAAATCTTCTAATATCTTATCTTTTAAATATTCATGATGCTTTAAAAATTGTTTACCAATTTCAGTTTCACTGGAACTAATTAGGCACTAATTATTGATATTAATTACTAAACTTGTTATAGATTTATCTACTAATGATTTTGGACGAACCTGAGGTCAATTCTTCTACTTCCCAAACTAAAAGGATAAGGGGCTAATATGACAATAGCTAGCTAGATTTGAATCGCAAATTTACAACCAATGTCAATATTTCAATGCAATCTTGTGAAGGAAATTGATTTGACAGTTTTACCTAGTGGGCATTGAGTTCACTGAAAATGAAACATGTCTCTTTTGATCTGCAAAGCCAATCAGCAAGAAAGGCTCCACATTAGATAGTAGATTCACCATTCCACCTTTCAGTGAAATGCAATGTCTACCTACTACTAAAACACGAAGGATACAAGTATCTTTGTCTAGGTCAACTTACTTTCTAATGCAAACAAAATGGAAGCATGGAAAAGGGAAAGAGAATATGTTCTTCAAAACTATGACTTTGTTATCTTAAAAGTAGATATTTATAAACAATTTTTTTGACAAAATTGGAGACTAAACACTAAGATAGATATTTAACCTGTTATAGACTACCTCAGAATAACTCGCCACATGAGTACAGCTAAAAATAGCTGATGCATCAAATAGACAAAAGATTAAACCCCCTGTCTCATCATCTTTGAAGCGGGACTAAGCTCTTTAAAATGAAAATATCCAATATCTTCGATAGAAGCCACAGAAACCAGCATTGCCTAAAGAAGAAATGGATCACCAGGGACACCAACTACTATTAGCGCTAACTTTAAGTGAATGGAAGTGATTAGCTGATTTAAGGATAAATTTGAGTGAATGGAAGTGATTAGCAGATTTAAGGATAGTGGGAACAAGAAAAATAGAAGGAAAAGTGAAGAAATCTATGCTACTCTTATAATCAGTACCATGTGCCCTAGCAAATAATTGCTAATGAGCTCCATGGCTATTGAATACTATAACTTACACCCAGAATAAAACCAACAGAGTGCCAAAGAATAATATCCAATGAGGAAAATCTCATCAAGTTGTGGTCTAGCAATAAGGTTGAGTTCTCACAGCAATGATGGCTTAGGCTTAAAACCCAAAAGTCTTGCTCCCAGTACAGTTGATCAAAGTGTTTCAAGATGAGAGTCAGATCAAGGTGGCTACACTACTTCCAAAGTTTTAAACTAAGATGTTTTCAGTGCTAATGCAGTCTTCTCTGTGAATGAGACTAAGTACAATTCTTGGGTGAATTTGAAAAAATTATTGATCAAAGTGTTTCAAGATGAGAGTCAGGTCAAGGTGGCTACACTACCTCCAAAGTGTTAAACTAAGATGTTTTCAATGCTAATGCAGTATTCATTCTATGAATGAGACTAAGTGCAATTTTTGGGTGACTTTGACGAAATTATTAACCAAGAGGTCTAATTGCAACAGATCTCTCATAAAAGTCTCCTACCCACTCCAATCAGAAAGAGGGTTAAAAACTTCAGTTAACTATACAAGTAAAAATGTTCAGAATTTGATGAGTGGTAATTTATGAAAACTCAAATCAAGCAATAAGAGAACCAATAGAATGAACCATATCTAATACCTTGTCCCCTATTCACCATAGAACACTAATAATGTTACAGGGAAATGATTTGACTACAGAGTACCAACCATGCAACCATTATTTACATCCCTCTACCATAACTACCCAACATAAATGGATAATCCTAGAATCTAATAAAAGGGGTAATCAAAAATGCCATTTATTTCAACCGATCTAAGTACACAAGTCATCACATAAAGAAATTTGTCCAATAGATACAAAAACACGAGAAGGCAGCCTCCCCTATCGTAAAGGTAAAATGAAATTGTCCGGTGGGCAGAGGGTAAAGCAAGTAGTGATGGACTGTAAATCCGAGCACATAGAGCCATAGACATACTCCTTCCCCCCAACACCAGGTATGGATATCTAAGGATTAGAGTGAGTAAATGAGTCTATAAAAGCCAAAGTAGTAAATATTATACCTCGGGCCAGGGAGTCTAAGATCTTACTACCTATAGCAGCGGTCATCACGATTATCAAAGCAGTGGCCACCACAGTCACCAAGGTCCAGAAATCCATAGCTATGGTTCCTGTGCCTACTAAATAAAGTCAAAATTTCACAACCTAGATAAGCTAAATACATTGCATCTCCTCCTATTCTTACAAAAGAAGCAGAGATCAAAAACATGTAGAGAAAGACAAATAATAGAAGGGGATTTGTGAGTACTGACCGTCTCCATCCTTGTCAAACAAATTGAAAGCGTCCTTGAACTCAAAGATCTGTTCCTCTATTAGCTTGTCCATCATTTTCATGTAATGTAAGAAGATAGAGTGAAATACCAAATTTTTAATCGTATTATCCATAAATCCTGAGCAAAATACCAATTTTTCAACCTATTATCCATAAATCTGGCGAACTATCTTCATTTCTCCTCCCAATATGAAAAAATCGGGTGAATTTGGGCAAATATCTCCTGCAAATTGGAAAAATGGGGCGAATTTGGGCAAATATCTCCTGCAAATCATAAAAATGGGGTGAATTTGGGCAAATATCTCTTGCAAATCGAAAATTTTTGGGCGAATGTAGGCAAAAATCAATATTTTCGTCGGCTAATATTCATTTTCCAGTTTTTCCCTCTATCGAGATGAATGCAATTTACCTTGAGGCAGCTATATATAAAATAAATAATGGGTGAATTTATTAAATAAAATAAAAACATTTTAATATAAAAATTCACCCACTTGTTTTTGGGTAACCCTTAAAATTCACCATTGGGCTAAAATTCACCCTTAAAATCATCCATGTTCGTCTTGTCTTTAGAGAACACAATAAGAGGCCATACAATATATCCAAGGAAGTGCTCCCCATGGCTGAGGGCCTACTTTCCTTCATTGAAAATTACCAGGAAATAGCTAATGGGGAAGATAAGCTACAACTCTTATATAGCAGAGGTTGTACCTCCTACTCTTCAACCTTTTGGTTGCTTTATTTTTGAGTATGGATAATTGAGTCTTTTAGAATGATATTGGATGTCTTGAGGATGACATTGTTTCTCCTCTAAGGGTCTTGTTATTAGGACACTTCCCCGAGCATTTCCTTGGATATACTGAACTAGGATCTTTATGTTTCCTCCTTAGAAATGTATGGATGATCTATCTTGTAAAAGTTGGTTGAGGAAAAAAGGATCATACCATCCATTTGGATGTTCCCCTTATAGAGTGATGACAAAAGTATATATTAAACTATGTACCTTGAGAGAGAGAAAAGTCTTTGGTCTTGTTGGTCCTAATTGAATGCTTGTCCACCTTTATGGTTCACTTTGATCTTGTGGTTGTTGACTCATGGTCCTATTCTTACTTGCCTCCAAGGTTATCTCACTGTGTTCTTAGCCTATTATCTCACTGGGATCTCTGCTATCGTTAGTTTATCCAGCAGAGGTTATCTCCTCTGCGATCTGATTTTCCCCTCTTTCCTGCGGGTTTGTCTCTCGAGTTTTCCTCTCCGATTTCACTCCATTATTTTGCCTCTGTGTATTTTTCATTTCATGAGTTTATTTTTACCTCTGTGAATTGTTCATTCACGATCTGCGATTTGTTCGTTCATACTCTGACTTTTACCTCTACGATTTATTCTTTCTTCATGGGTTGAGCTTGATCTCTGCATTTTCTTTATGTACGTCTCATCTTGTAAAGTGAGTCTCTATGTCTTTCTCATCCTCTTACCTCATGATTTTTCTTAGTGTGAGTCTCTGCATTTTTGTGTGTGTTGGGTTCTATCCCTGGAGTGACCGTGAGGTTACTCTTCAAGTGTGGACTATGAATTACTCAACATGACAGTCAGAAGGTATCAGTATGACTGAATTACTCAAGCCTGTTCTTTTGATTGAAACCTCTCTTTATGTTTACTAAGAGTTTAAGGTCAGTTTCAGCCTGCTTTAACCCTCTCTCAAGGTACGTATATGGTTTACCCTATTTGACTTTTCCCTTCAGTGACAAGATCAAACTTATAATTATCTAAGGATAAGGCAGATTCAAATAATGGTTGTGATTCCTTAATGTTGTATCTCCAACACTTTATTTATTCATTCTTATACATGAAACATGGTATGACATCTCAATGACCAACCTTAGCGCAGTGACCAGCAGAGCATTAAAATTAATGCAGTGACCAACAAAGCGTTAAGTTGAAACAGATGAAAATTTGTAATTTTTTTTTTGGTTTAGTGAACAAATCTTTGTTAATCCAGGACTTTGAACATGCTTATATGCCACCTTTTGACCATTTTGCCTCATCAATTTAAAAAAAAAATATTTGATTTTAATATTCTATCCATTTGTTTAATGACTTATCTTGTTAAATATTTTATTGTTTGCTATATGAAAATTGGAAATTATTATTTTGGTTGGTGAACTAATCACTAATAATCTAGGACTTGCACCATCCCAAGCCACAACAAAGATATATTTCTGATATATTTTTTATAGAAAATTGCAAAATTTGTGAGGTAAGAGTTCTATCTATAATTTCATGTAGTGGAACTTGTTTTGAAATTGGAGGCAAACATAAATTTTGAGCTACAGATTCTATCTTNTTTGTTACAGGACTTTATTCTTTTCAAAATTGTTTTATTTGAGTATAGAGATTTTTTTATCAGGTCTTTGGTTTATTCCTGTGTTATTGCTCGTGTAAAGTTAAATCCATATTAAAACCTTTAACCATTAGTTTTAATGTCATGGTTATGTTATGTAGCATTTTACAAGGTTGAGACTTCAATCCTCATTTCTTTCTTATCTATTTTTCCCAATCCCTGAAACCTAAAAGGGCATGGATTCAATTTTTATCTGGTGCATTCATGGAAGTTTGCTTGAAATTATGGATAACACTGATTTTTATTCTATTCAATTTCTTGCTATTTTGGTCATGGGACTGGATGGAAAATTCTCTTAGGCCTTTGCAAGTAATGATGTTTTGAATGATCTCTACCACAGTAGCAAAATCAAAAATCACACAAGAACATTTTTCACTGATAGGTAAAGCAATCTTCTTTGCAACAAGTGACTGCTTTTTCTTTGAATTAAAATTAACCAAGTCATTTGCAGTGCATAAAAATCACCTCAATATTGTCTATGTCAAGAAATTCACTATCATGAAGGTCATATTGCTTGTCAATCCAATCATCAAACCAATTCATCATTGGTTTGTTTTGTCATCAAGGTTTTGCTTATGTCAATGCACTGCTGATTACTCATATACAGGAATTCAAGAATCTGTTCATACCAATACTTCAAGAATATTTTTGGTTCTTCTTGTCCACATAAAATTATCACGGCTACTGCTCCAAAATTAGAACATCCACGGCTTGGGTTGAACACTGCTGGTCACTTCAGTTGAACACTGCTGGTCGCATTCATTGTATGTACTTTTCATTTTTTTTTAATTCTTTATTCATCAAAAAATATTTTATTTCCAAGATTTAAATATTAAGTATAGAATCCTACTTGCTTATTTATGTCTATTTTATCATTTAATAACTTTAAATGATATTGCTCAGTCATTAAGTGATCCTCATCTCTGTCTCTGTGCATTAGCACATGGGAAGCCCCTAGATTCTCATCTGATATAGCCTTCCTAATTTCTAGGATAGGCTTGCCACTAATGGATTCTAATTCAAATATTGTTTTCAAACTAGTATCTTCTCTGGTCATTTGATCTTTAGTGGCCATTTCTACCTCAAGTAAAAGATGGTTGTTTGTTAACTGTCTAGAGAGCCTAGATTGCCTCCAACAAATTTATTGTCCTTACTATTGGTTGCATAATTTTGACAGTCATCATCTGCTACTACATGCACCGAATCATTGTTGTGAGTCATGGATTCATTTTTAGATGATTTTCATCATATTCAATTTTTTATCCCATGAACAAATTTCTTCGTCAACAAGTCAACCACTTAACAGTTTTTCACCAATTCCATACCGTTTGATCACCATGGATAATGCACAGTTGTCATTCATATGAAATTCAAAGACACCAACCCTATAATTGACAGTGTATGATCCATTCGCTTGATCTATGCCATATTTACACATTCAGTCTATGATGCCTCTAGATTCTTGTCTCTACTACAATAACACAGAAATTAATCTCGTCTCATGAAGTTCATAGGAACTTCGCCTTCCCTATCTCGTTCTTCCATTTTGCGAGATCGATTTGTATAGGAGAACTCAACCCTTATCACACAGTCACGCATTTGATAGGTTCTTTATAGGACTTTGCTAAGTCTTTGACAGACTTCTGTAGAAATTGGAACCTATACAGGTTCTATCCAACTTCATATGAACTGGAACCCCTTATAGAGATTCTATCCAGCTATGCAAATTGTAATCTTCAAAGAGGATTCTACACAACTGCGTTTCATCAATTATACTCACACAGCGTTACATAGAACTACAGGTATCTGAAACCTATTCTATTCTTCACATAGGCATATAGTCATTCATAATTGTTCTATCTCTTCCCCAATATTAGGTATGCACACACACAAAACATATCTTGCAATCATTCATCCATTTAGACCGGTTCCTCGTTAGGGTTATGCACAGTAAAAACTCTTATTCATTAACTAACATTCATCAAAAACATTCCAACTATGAAATTGACCATGCCCCTCAAAGATATAGCTAGAAGGTAAGGTCCTGCCCTATTTTTTCTTCCCCAAACAGGAAAGTAAGGACCTGCCTGATTTCGAGAACTTAATAAAGAGCCATTTTTTTATCCCGCCTGCTATGCTATGCCATGATTGATCAATGCAACACACATTTCTTGGTATGATTGTTCCGTATGGCTTACCAACCAATAGACTGATTATATTTGCTTTCTAAAAAGTAGGCTGGATTTTGGTGGCTTAAAACCTTCTTAGTTATATATATATGTGTGTGTGTGTGTGTGTACTAGTAGGAAAAGGGGTGTTTTTCCAGTTGTTATCCCTACTATTAATGAAATAAAGGTCACTAAAAACCCCAACTTTATTGGTATTATTATATGAGCAGAATGGGTTTCAAGTGTTCTAGATCAGCTATTTTTACCTATCATAGTTTATATTAGAATAAGCGTCATTGGCACTGATTCATCTAGTCGCATCTCTCTGCCCACCCCTTTATAAAAACAAATTGGGCTAAAAGCACATCAAACTTCCGCTTTAAGGTGTCTTAAAGCATTAATTGGCATCACCCAATATAGCCCTTTACCCTTTAAGGAAACAATACCATTACCCTTTATGCATTACCCCATTACCCATTATCATATAAATAATCCCCTTTCTTTCACTTAATGATACACTAATCTTACACCTAATTGTTTTAGTCCTAAGTGACTAAGCACTACTATGCAATGCGATCATAGCCTCTGGATAGGAGAGTAAATACAGAGGAGGAGGTAAGAATTAACAGTATGGGACACTGTGAGGATAGATACGACTGAACAACTTTATGGTACAGGAAACATCGACCTTCTGGTATTTCCTATTGAAAACCTGTTGGGTAACTATCACCTCATCTACTTGCTTCAGTTCCAATGGCTTATCCTTCATTTGGTGATGCTCTTCCTTTGAACCCATATCTATTTTGATCTTTCTTTTGAAAAGAATGGAGACCAACACAAGGAGGGATTTCACTACAGCTTCTTTAGTTTTAGTGAATCACTACAGAGATTGAACTAAAATAGGAGCCTATATAGGGAGTCATGATTGCACTAATTGATTCCAAACAATGTCATTAAAACAGAGATCTTAAGAGAAGATTTAACAATTATAAGGATTTAATGGCTTAAGTAGTGTCTCTAAGGCTGGAAATGGAACTAACTCTACAAACTTAAGCTAGTATTTATTTCTTACTGCATGGAATCTTAAGGCAATCTATAAGGCCTTACTATACAGCTCTATCTAGTAGTGCTTTACTCTCTAGTAGTTCTACTCTACAGCTACTACTCTCATAAGCTAATATAGTCTCTACTGCATGTGTACTACTACTGCTAATAGTGATTAATTACTCCTAGGACTTTAGCTAGTAGTACTTAGAGCTAGTTCATATGGCTTTAAGGGAATATGGATTAAGTCTTTAACTCTATGGAAATTAGTGCATGGAACAAGTGTCCATAGTATAAGGATTGTTTCCATGGAACTAAGGCAAATACTAAAGCAAGTAGATCTACTCCACAGCTAATAGTACCTATTTTATCTAGAGATCAAGGTGAAAGCTACTTGAATTGGACTAAGGAAAGATACATAAATGTTAGAGTCATGCTTAACTAGATAAATCTTGATACAGTTTATGTGTGTTCACTATTTTATTTAAACCTACTACAAGTATTTCCCATGGTTTTTCAATTCAATGAAGGATTTAGTTACCATCTTGTGAAGTCCTGTAAGAGTGGAATGAAACGTTACACACAGACTGTATAAGAGCAAAAAAGATGGGTAGGACCCACCGCATAACATAAATGGAAGACTCTCACTCAGGGAAGGAAATAGAAAAGCAAGGGAATATATAGTGACTCACAAAACCAAGCCTATTAGCCCCAGACCAGAAAGATAACCAATTCCATTTAGTGGATTGATAGGGGACTTCACAAGAGAATACTTATATTGTATTCCTAACTGAAGCAAGTTCTGGAAGATAATAGTAGGTTTGGATGCAAATGCAAATGAAATTGGTGCTTATTTCAAGTAAATGACTTGATTCATGGATTATTGACCTACCTTTGCCTCTATGGCCTATACCTTCACCCTACCAGGGATGTTGTAACAAGATATCAATCCAAAAGATTTATTATTACTAGCTCTCAAACTCGAAATGGAACCGGAGCGAGTTGTGAATATAAAAAGGAAATAGCCCAGGAATGAGCCATTATACTGAAACCAATGAAACTCGTGCTTCTTATAATTAGCTAGGAAATTAATAAATTCTATTGGTCAAGGAAGGAGTTGCATTTCTCTAAATCAGTTCACTCACTCTGACAACCCATTCTCTCTATGTTCACTAGCCAAGGTCTAACTAGCAGCTTCATTAGGAAATGGAGATGAATCCACTAAATTTTATAAGGAGAGGCATTCAGTTGCTTCAAGGAAATCCCAATCTACCTTTCCAATATTCATGCCTATCCAAACGATGGGGCATCATCAGTATCCGAGTGGCTCTTAACTTGCTCTTTCAGTTGAGCGGGTGTAATCATGAATATTGCACCTTCTATGGATAGAAGTTGTTCCTCTGGTCTGAATGGTTCAGATCCAGAACAAATGAGTGAACGACAAAGGATGAAGACCTTCCCTGAATTTTGTAGACACCTAGAATGCTGCTTCAATAGTGAATTTTTGTAGCTGCAAATAGATCAAACATGAAAACACATCAAAGCTACTAGAAAATCATCTACTTATCCTTGTTAGTGACTAAGGAATATAACAACATGTACATGTGAAATCAAAACAACAGTAATGTGGGATAGAAATCAGCTTTGCATTAAAGATGGAGAAGCTTACAACCATTTCCTTAGTGTCAACAAGAATCTCCATGAGACAAACACTTCATCCCCATAAGCTCCAACTTTGCTCTCTATGCTCTCCAATGACTTGGGCTAAGTGGTCAATCCAACAACATAACAATACCTCTATAGTTCTCCCCGTCAACTATGGACATGAGCTTATATTTATAAGGCTCAATGGATAGGAATAGTTGAGAGAATTGTGGGTGAGGTGGCTCTAAGATCCTACCATGGGGGATCTTGAGCTCAACTAACCCATAATGATAGGGATAAGTGAGGACACGACGCTCATGATCTAGAAGCCTCGAGAAACTTCTCTTTTTCCCATTTTACCCAGGGTACCACTTTTATTCTCTTATGACAGAGGGGTTTAGATGAGAAACACTTATGGACCAAAGACCATAGGTGGTGGCACCGGTTCTTGAAAACAGGATATAGGAATTGTTGAGCAAGGTACCACTCATGGGCCACAAGGAAAGCACGATGCTGAGTTTTTTCAAGTAGAATTGACAAACAAAGTAGGTTTCCACTTTAAGTGCTAAGATTAAGGGAAAACATGGAAGTTAAGGTTCTTATCACATGGTGGTGATAGGATTTGGGTATAACAGAATGCCCCCCAAAGAATGAGACTTAAAGGGATACGATAAGTGAGAGCTTTGAGAGAACAAGTTGTCACTTCAAGGTGAAAATGTCAGCTCGATCGAAGAATGTCATCCAGTAGAGACACATGTAACCAACTCATGGCTGCAAACAAATACAAGGTAGATCCATGGGAGGAATAAACCAGCATGGCTACTAGAATACAGCATAGATCCATGTGATAGAGGACTTAAACTTGGACATAGCTACCGGACATACAACATAGATCTATGTCATATAGATGCAAATTTGAGCATAGCCACAACCATAAAAATGTGGATCCATGCTAGATATACAAAACTCCATCGCAACCTAGGGAAAGCAATGAGCGCTAACCAAATACCCAGGGTCTTCGTCTCGTCTTCCACAAAGTACCATTCTATCCATGTGATTACAATGATCTGAAGTCGAACATGGTAGAAACCACTTGATTACCGGCCAATGATGTGAACTATTAACAAGTGCGAGGGAGATCACCATTGATGTCAATGATTCCCAAGGTACCCTAGTACAATATACTAAGCGTGAATAGATGTTTTGATGTCGAACACCCAGTCGATTCTATTGATCAAAGGTCAATGATGCAAACCTATGTCTAGAGCGAGAGAATATTTCATTAAGGCATACAGATCTCAAGGTACTAATATTTTATTTCTAAGACTATTTCCCAGATAATGAGCTGATGTCGACAGGAATAGTCTCATTGAAGGAGGGCCATGATGAGTCCCACATCGACGACACGAAACTCGGAACATAGTTCTGGAATGATGTGAATGTAGTAACCATAGGACTAACTCAAAAGTACTGACACAGAGATTGTTTTAACTGTAGAGGTAAACTTTTTCAACTTCCCTTTGAACATCAAAAGGCATGACAAAAGACTTGGCAGCATGACTGAACCAGGAAAACACACGGTGCGATAGTGGACAATGCATTCTTTTGAAAGACTCAAAGGAGTGGCATGAATCATTAAAGTGGGTCATCATGGAGATCAGCTGAATACCCAATTGATTGAAATGATATGTAGACAAGTGCCATGTTAAAGGTAATGACAAACTACTGCCATTTATTTGCAAAATGATTCCCTTCCCATTTCCCCCATCATGGTTGATGAGTGCATATTTTTGGTTTTACGAGTTCAAAGAGGGTAACAAACACTCGGTATAGTTCATCTGAAGACAAGTCCAAACTCATATGTTTTACGAACCTGAGAGAGGAGGGGTTTGTTCCCAAAAGAGGGTCTCTCAATGTTTAATTTAACGAGTCCAATGAAAGAAAACTCGGTATCATTCATGTTTAGAGAGTCTGAACGATGACGAAAGAAGACTCCAAAGGGGCCTTTTTCGTATGATTTAGTCCCTAAGGCCCGAAAAAGTATAAAACAATGCCTTAGAGAACTCTTCCAGTCATGATTGGCTGGAGTGTTCCTTTTTCATAAATAGTCTATCCGAACCTAAAAAGAGATAACCTACCATCGGAGAGACGACTCTTCAAATGATTTAACAAGCGTGAAGAAGACAATATCACTCGACAATCTTTTCATATTTAAGGAGCCCGAAAAGAGTTTAAAGAAGACTCCATTAGGTCTCTTTTCACAATGAAAGATTTTACGAGGCTGAAAAGAATCAGAAATGGACTCGGACCTTTGATAGTAAGTTTCGAGAGTGTGACCAAAGTGTCACAATAAATGCTCAAATACTTTTTCCGTTTTATGGTAGTATGAAAAAGTCAAAAACAAACTCCCAAAACTTTACTAATACTGTTCTTCTATCCTACAACGACTCAAAAAAAGTGTTAAATGCGCCAATAACTGACATTAAAGGATTACGACTGATAGATTTTGAGTAATAAATGATTTAAAAACAAAACTATAGCATGTCAAACCCAAAAATGTGTATAAAATTCATCTAAATAGTAAAAAATCAAAACATTTTATTATTTACCCATAGTGGAGAGCATTTGGAGCACTTTCCTGGCCATATTTTCAATTGTTGATATCAGGAGTTTCCACCATAGGATTTGAGCACCGTCAGTTCCAGGTAATATCCTAGACCCTACTATTTCATCTTATGTTTTCAATTTTGACTCTTAATGGTGTTTTGGACTTGTACGGAAAGCCCTAAAATCATGGGAGTGGACACCTCTCTTATCCATTGTAGGATAAGCGGTACCTTTCTAGAACCCCACCGAAAACACAGTGCACATGAGGTGCCACCACCTATCCTCAACAGGGCATAGGCGGTGCTGTTGGTGGAGAAATAAAAATAACCACACAAGAAAAACTAGCTCATTTCAATTGATTTGAATGATTAAGAATGATTCTAATGAGTCTTGTGATTGTTTTTGGCAGGTTCTTGCTAATAAAAAAATGGTTATATGGAAATAGAGACAGCATGATAATGACGACACCTTCGCTAAATGGAATGCGGGTTGCATAGCTACATTGAGAGACTGCAGAATCTTAAAATTATTCCGTAGACCCAGTATGGTATCGCATGAGCGATTGCTAGAGAAAATACTCCAGATGTGGAATCCAGAGCAACAATATTTCGAGGTTGGTGCTTATATTTTGATAGTTGAGGTAGAGGATATCTACTTCCTGATTGGCCTTTCGATATAGGGTGCTCCCATCTCGCTGACTGGTTCCTATGGAGGGGACATCACTACACAGGAGTTGATAGACCATCACTAAATTCCTGGGACAAGGACATTGGGGAAGAAAATCCCTCTAAAAACAGTGATGGATGGACCTATACGGACTATATTTTTTACCATGCAGAGATTTGGGGGAAGCCAAGGAGTGCACCAGGCGTCTAGAGCACATATGCTCTATGCCATAGAGGCCATGGTGCCTACAGTCTTTAACTAGGTGGAAGCCCTGCTTCCTATCTTCAAGGATCAGCTGAACAAGTGTCAACAAGGGGAACTGAAGTAATTTGGTTTTGGTTCCATTCTAGTTTGCTTATTCTTCGAGCGAGTTCCACAGATGAGACCCCAGGTGGTATTTATAGAGATGAGAGTGTGGGACCCTTGCATGTAGAGGTGGGTCCAGATTATGGCCCATACTGGAGCAAGTAGGGGGAAGGTAAAGTTCAATGACCCATTCTTTCGATGGTTGAGAGATCATATCCTTATGGTGGAGGATTATGCATATGCAGGCACTGACTTCAGCAGTGACCCTGACCTATCGCTCCCACCTGGTGGATAGTGGGGTGACATTGGTAAGAAGCAAAAAACACTAAAATGGAAATAGTGTTTTTATGTTTTTGATGTTTTATATTTTTTATGTTAAGTAATGAGACTTGAATATTTTCATGCAGACGTCGAAGCAGCAAGACCTAGGGGAGCCTCCCCATTGGATAGACGAGCCAGAGCCCATTTTGTACCAAAGGGTGATGATGTGACCGGGGAATTAGAGGAAAACCTAGAGAGGTTGACCCTAGACATCCCTGATGCTTCCATTGATGACCTCCCTCTGAGGTATCAGAGACCTACATTGGGAGCACCGGGTTAGTTTAGTAGACTTCTATGTAGAGTATCCCGGGTAGTGATGTGCTACCACGAGCATCACTAGACGATGTGTGCATGATGTATCCACTGAAAGCTGATAGCTTCAGGATTTTGTATGGTGATGTTTTACCTGAAATACTACGTGCTTCAGATGAGGTCTCGTGACCTATTTTTTTGTCAAACATGTTCATATATATAT
>LPNX011173559.1:8485-40457 GCA_001517045.1 Pseudotsuga menziesii
AGTACATTGGGAGATTGGGGAGCCTGACCCACACAGGCACCTCTTTGGGGAGATCTATCGCGGGGTCAAAGTCTGGCGTCCATTTGTTCAGGTATAGGCCTTGCGTTCCCATGAAATAGGGACCATTCCTGAAGACTAAGTCCCGATCTTCTTCAGAGATGAATTCAAACACGAAAAACCCTCTCCCGACGGGGTAGCAAGTAACACCTTGTTTCAGATTGGGCTTCCAGTTCCTCTGGATCCAGTCATCTGTGGTCTTGGCTGAAGGCCATAACCCCATGAACTGGCCCACCAGGCCTCTTTTAGCCAGTGCCAGGGCTGTTTTCATTGGCTTTTCTTCAGGAAGGGCAATTTCGGGGATTTCCTCCAGGTTCTTGATGAACTTTGGAATGACCGGGGGAGAAATCTTTTTTCCTCTGCTCTGGAGGAGCCTTCTGAAGGCATCCTCATCCGAGATCGAAGGGGGGGGGGGGGCGTCCTCCCCTCCCCCAGGCGTTGCCATACTCCCACAACGAGCCTCAGCTCGTGCAGAAGACCAGATCGAGCCCTAGCTCGCGTTGTCCAGCTCCTCACGTGCTGCCTCCTCACGCCAAACCTTTTCCATAACTTCCTAATAATTACTAGTATGATGTTAATAATATTAGTCAGTCTCCTCTTTCAAAATGTTCTTCGAACGTTAGCAACCTTTTATTTCTTCCTTAGTTGGTATCCTTGATGTTTAGTGATTGACTTAGGATCCTTCTTCTCAGACATAAGCATGTGGTGGAATGGGGACGTTTTACTTTGGGTAGTGAGTATCAACTTCATTCTTTTCTTCAATAATTTCAATTCTGTCCATTAGTAGCTGTTATGTCATTTACCTTGTCTTGAAATTATTTTTTTAAGACCTCTAAAATCATTCCATTTTTAGAGTTTGCCTTTAACTTATGCAGGATTTACAGTTGTTTCATTGACATATTGGTTGGCTTCAATTATGGTTCTTTGAGTTTGTTGATTGTTGCCTATGTTTTGAACCATGCCTTTGATATTTGGTGAGCTTAGAACACAACTGTTCTGAACTTAGCAGGTATGACCTGAAGCTAGTAGGCAATTTTACCAAAAAATTATTGTGAAAAACTGGTATATTTAATCTGCTAAGACAATGACAATATCCAGCATATGCATGAAGTCTTTCAATCCTTAAGTTTATCTTGGGCTTTTAAGCTTGTTGCTTCTCACTTTTCCATTGTTTGTCCACGGCCAGGAGTTGTGCTTGTTGGCCAACACTATCCCAAGGGTCATTTGCTAAGAATCTCGTTGACTATTGTCCCTTTGTTAGTTTGATTGCAAAGTCAGGTTTGAGTCAAACTTCTAGTATTTTGTCAAGCTTCTTGAATGTAATTGCTCACTTTGGTGGTTTAATTCCTCTAGAATTTGTTTGCCTTGGCTTATTGTTGTCTCCATCTTCAATTTTTATTCTGATTTAGACATGCTCTAGTGGTCAAAATTGTACTGGGATTTATTTGAGTGTCCTTTTCCTTTGTTATTGATTTGTGTTGGGTGCATTACTAGATAGTTCTTTCTCTTGTTGCTTTTGAAGTCTTAATGGCAATGACTACAGTCTTGGTTGTTAACAAGGTCACAATATTTCTGCATATAGGTAAAAAGTTGTCAAGCAAACAAAGTACAATAACATAGACAAATGGTAAATACTATTAAAGCATAAAATGTAGAATAAGATGACAAAATACAACTTTGCAGCAAAGGTAGAATATTTAACACTTCAAAACCTCAAAATTTTAGAAGTCACATAATATTGGCCTTGGAAATTGTTTTACAATTTCAAAGTAGAGTAAATTGAGACATTTATTGATGATTAAGTAAAGATATAATACCACCATTACTGAAATATTCTTCATGTGATATTTCGTCTTCATCACAGCTTACATCTGTGTAATTTTCTACAAGTTGTTGGTTTAACTCCTTGCTACTGTGACTCCCGTTTGGTTCAATGGGTTTGTTCACATTCAACTCTTTTTACCATTGCAAAATCAGTCTCATCCGGCTTATTGTACACCTTCTCAACAAGATAGTGAAAGAGGGGTTTCCAAGCAACCAGGTAACATGCCTCGTTCCCCCATATTGAAGGGGGAGACAAAAACAACCCTAAGAATTACAGAACCATCATGATTATCCTGATGTTTGCCAAGCTAATAGGAGGGATATGGAGAAAAAAGTTAGCAAATGGGCATAGGATAAGGGTAAAAGAGGGCAAAGTTGGCTTCTAATCAAAGCGCTTGACTGTTGACCATTACCTTATACTCTAGCACATAATAGAAATGACTTGAGAGAACAAAGGCAAATAATTATGGTGTTGTTTTGTTGACTTTAAAAAAACCATTGACACCGTCTCGAGAGAGAAACTTTGGGAGTGGTTGGTTGAAATGGGGGTCTCGAAATAATGGAGGGCAATGATACATAGGTTATATGAGCAGGTAAAAGCTAGAATTAGGGGAACAAAGAACCTTAAGAATTACATCAGGTTGAAATAGTGTTGCCCCCTCTCCTGCACACTAACCGACCTCTACATAGACCAGCCTAGATCCAAATCCTAGGCTCTATCAAGCACTGAGAGGGATCAAATCTCTGGAGGTGCAAACCTTTTATTAGGTATTGCACTCAATGAGCTATCAACTTTGGTGTGTCCTATATATAGCCATTGATTTGACTCAAACCAAAAGACACATCTTTTTATTTAAGGTCCACATATAATATTTTTTATTATTAATATTTAATATTATTTATGGCCGACATATAATATTTATTATTATTTTTTATTTTGTTAGGAACGAATGTTACAACATCTACCCATACATGGTTTTAAAACCATATGCAAGGTCCTCTTAAAACCATGGGTTGTTTAGGAGGCCTTGCACATGGTCTTAAAACCATTTGCAAGGCCCTCCTAAGCCATGTACAATAAAACCATGGGTTGTTTAGGAGGCTTTTCACATGGTTTTAAAACCATGTGCAAGGCCCTCCTAAACCATGTACAATAAAATCATGGGTTGTTTAGAAGGCCTTGCACATGGTTTTAAAACCATGTGCAAGGCCAACATTTTTTGGGGGATAATTAAATTTTTTATTTTTTATTATTTTGTTAGGTAGGAACATTAGAACATCTCCCCCATATTGTGTTTTTTTTTTCTGACCCACATTTTCTTTTGCGGATAATTAAATTTACATATTAGGTTGTTTTTTTGGCCTATAATTAATTTTTTTATTTTTTGTTAATAAAAATAATGTTATGTAATGCTATTTATTAATAAAAATAATGTTACATAACGTTACAAGATCTCCCCCATACTGGGCTGTAGAGCGCCTCTCGGCGCAATAAGTTGGAAGAGTGGATAGACAGGAAAGGTAGGGGGTGAACATAGCAAGGATCATAAAATAAATTATGTTGTATGCAAATTATGCAAGATTAATAATGAGGATATTGCACAAATTACAGTGTCACATAGAGCTTGTAGAGCCCTTTTGCATGAAAGGTGGGGATGAACGTGAACATGGGAAAAAATGAGATAGTAGTTTTTTCACTCAAAAGAGGTTTAAAAAACCACAAACTAGTGTTATTGGTGAGCTTCTAGAGATAACCCAAAACTACAAGTATTTGGGACTAGATTTCAGTGAGAAGCTAGGTTGGGATGCATGCACAATGAAAAAGCTGCAAGAAGGGTGGAAAGCTATTTTCCTGCTCCAAAATAGATGCGGATTGGCGACGCTACACTCCCTGTTTCAAACACTCACAACCTAAGACTCCTATATGGATATGAGTTATGGGGGCCAAACATGTCTAGAAACAAATGGAGCTAGTTTTAATGAGTGAAAGAGCACTTAAATCTCAAGCTCTCTAAGATTTAAATACAAAACTCCTTACAAGTTATTTCTAGCTGAGACAAGACTATCACCCAAAAGAATTGGAGGCATTGCTGATTCTTGTAACATACCCAGTATCCTCACTAGCCATTTGGGGTACATGGTATAAAAGTTTTCTATTTACTATCGTCTGATCAAGCCAATTTTATTAGCCTGATTGATCATTTGACATCATAATCAATTATACAGATTATACTACAAGGATATTGTCATATGATCACATAAAAAAGTTTAAAGTACATTCACTTCCAAATGTATTCTCACATATGAGAAGTACGTAAATGGAGTCTACTAGTATCTAACAATTAGTGGTTTAAGACTTTAACCAAAAGATGGAGACCATGCACTTTCAATGTATATCTTGTGTATTTACTATAGTTAAATTTACCATTCAAATCTTTAATCATTGACAATAACTTCAAAGTTCAACCTCATAAAAGTATAGCCAATAACATAAACAAATCTAAGCTACTGATTCCCATTAAGGACAAAAACATAATGTCTCATAACTATATAAGATATGTCACCCTTCTATAAAACTTAGGTCATTGCTTCTTTTTTAACAACCTCATTCTTTTATCGAATCACCACAAAAACATATATACAATAATTATTTTAATATTTTCCATGCCTATTTATAGAAATTTACCTTATGCTTGCACACTTTCAAGCATTTCACAAACAAGGTATAATGTTTATTCACGTTTATGTCTCTCAATCATTAGTCAAGCTACTTTTATATAATCGCCAACTTTTAACCCAATCCTTCAAGAAACTCAAGTCACATGGGAGTAGTATAGGGTTCTTAGTATTTTTCTGCAGGCAGAAAGCCTACTTTCTTAACCAAGTATCACCTAACAACTATGGTTAAAGGCTATACTCATAGAAAAGAGACATGCAATATGTTTAGTCCATTGATGATCCATTGAACTATATGTAATGATCTCTTCTAAAGGGGGAATCTACTATGGCAATTGCATACCAACCAAGAACTCGCGGTCACTATTAAAATTACATACATTAACACTTTAATTATGGTCAACATTCATGTTCTTACCCAATCTACCTTTTAATCATGTACTAATAGTAAAATAAATCAACGTTTACTTTTTCCATAATGTCACTCAATTAATGTTTGGATCAACCATATCTATACATTCAATGTAGAGTAACAACACATTTACCATATGCATATTTCTCATAATTTTCAACATTTTCAACATTTTGAATGACATAGACTTTTCCTTGAGGATAAAGGTTTAATAAGGTAACCAAGGGCCTATTACCACCAGGTATGAATAATTAAATATCCTTTTCATGGTCTAGACTAATTCAAGAAGCTATTTTACATCAATATGAAATATAAGAGCAACTCATTTGCATTCTAAATATTACATTAGAATCATTAAGCTGTAATAACATCACCGCAACAATAATACCATTTTAAGTTTAATAACGCATGAATAAAATAATACATATACATGTAAAACGTATTTGAACAATAGTAATAAACAAATAAAGCTTACTTATTTGGAATGAGAAGTCATGGGAAACTACATGCATGTTTGCAACGTTTCACCCAACCATAGGCTAATTGTGTTCATAAATCTGTTCATTTTTGATAATTTTGTATGGATAAATGCTTTCTTACTGTTATAATTAGATGTCTATGCATAAATACAACCACAAAACATTTCCATAAAGCATTTAACATGTAGGATCTAGTCAAGAATAAAAATAGACAAGAGACAACATTTTATCTTGGGAAACCCTCATGGTGAAGAAAACCCAACATAACTTCTTCAATATAGATTTGTCAACAAAGTACAATGTCAATACTGTTGATTTTCTGAGCAGCATCGAGAGCCCTTCTCTTCGAAGAATGGGACCACCTGGTCCGGGACCACGATGAAGACTCAACCCAGTGTTGAGTGACCATTTTGTTGAATGGTAGATATCTGGGACCATGATATAAACCCAGATTTGCCCTGGGTAGACTCAACCTTGTGTTGAGTAGACATCTAGTCCGGGACCACGATGTAGACCAGTTAGGGACTGGTAGGCTCGGCTTAGCTTTGAGTATCCATTCTCTTGGTGAATGAAGACACTGTAAGCCCTAGACTGGGTCTGGGCATGTGTGTGGCACTTTGACCCTTGATTTATGGGCTTGGTGTGCTTCTCCAAGGATTAGCTACCCTTGGTCAAGTTACCCTGCTACCAATTCTAGGTGTCATACAGTGTGTGAGATAAAAGCATTAATAACTCTCTTGGTTTATGATGATGTACTTTTGAAATAAAAAAGGACCATAGGGGCACTTGAAAAATGACCAAAGTCAAAAGTCAAAATAAATAAAGACTTTGTGACCACAAGAAAATGACCAAAGTCAAAAATCAAAATAAATAAAGACTTCTTATAAAAGTCAAAGGAAAAATAAAAGTACCGTTTTTGGTAAATGTGAAAGTGAAATTAGGAAAAGAATAAAAATATTATTATTTTTATTTTTCCTAATCTTGTCCACTTACAGGTGATCAAAGGCTATAAAAGAAGATCAAGCCTTCTCATTTGTCACACACACTTTTGCTCTCACAGTTGAAGAAGACTCTCTTATGTTCAAACCCTCAGCTAGGGTTTTATCAGCAAAGTCCATCTTCAGTATTTTTGCACAACCATCTTCAGCATTCCATTTTTTTGTGGGTAGCCTCTTCTATTTTCGGGCAGCCTTTGTTTTTTTTCCGAGCAGACCTGGGGAAGAGGAATCGTCATGAGCAGTGACTGGAAAATTTGGGTAGCCTGTTTCAAAATTTCGGGGAACCTGTTTTTTGTAATTTGGGCAGGCCCTAATTTTGTTTGTGGGCAGATCTGAGATTGTTTTTTTGGAACAGACTATTTTTTACAGTCTCTAGCAATTATGGGCAGGCCCTAATTTTATCTTGGGCAGACTGATAAATTTGTGCAGACTGTTTTTGACAGTCTCTAGCATTTATGGGCAGGCCCTAACTTCATCTTGGGCAGACAGACTGTTTTGGGCAGCCTCAATCATTTCTAGGCAGATCTCGAAACGTGGTTTACTAGGGTTTGTAAACCTTAGTTTGTTTTGCTAATAAATCTTTTGCATCTGTAAACTGTGGTCAAAATCCAGATCTGGATTTGAGGAACTTTTTGAAGAATTTCTTAAGTCATCTCATTTACGAGATGAGCTATTAATGCTTTTGGGGTTTTTGTCCTTTGAAGGTTTCCCCAATGAAAAAAATAGTGTCCATGTTTGCTGATGTGATGAATGTGTTTTTTACTGTACTGCTGATCTATTTATGTTTATCTGCAAATTTTTAAAGTTTATGTTAATGCTGAAAATTCAACATCGTATCAGAGCTTAGCATGTGAAAACACAGTAAAGGGACACTGTTGTTGTATTTCACTAGATCTTGGAATAAGATTTGTAGATCTAACTTTTTGGACAAGTGACAGAGATGGCCACCAATGGTCTCAAATCGAAAGAGAAGCTCTCCGGTGCAGCAAACTTTAACTCTTGGAAATCCAGGTTGACAGCTATTCTAGATGAGAATGACTTGGATGACCTTGTCTTTAATGCCACAGAAGAGCCTACAACAAATGTTGGTAGACTTGCCTGCAAGAAAAAGCAAGGTAAGGCTAGCAGACTCATTTATGATTCCATCTGAGAAGAATTGATGCCCAACATCTCATCTCTGAAGACTGCTAAAGAATACTATGATACATTGGTAAACCTCTATGAAAAGAAGGTTCTCAGTCAAAAGAAAGTCTTGAAGAAGAGGCTACGAACTTTGAAGCTGAACAAAGATGAAAGTGTTGGTTCCTTCTTCACCAAGATCAAACAGGTAAGAGATCAACTCCTTGCTATTGGTGTTACTGTTGATGATGATGATCTTGTACAAACAGTGGTTGATGGTCTCCCAAGCTCTTGGAAAACCTTCATGGCATCCATCTGTGGACGAGAAAATTAGCCGACCTTTGAAAGGCTTTGGCATGATTGCATACAAGAAGAAGCAATGAACAATGACAAGGTAATCAAGTAGGATAACCTTGCACTTGCAGTAAAGACCAAGAAGTTCAAGAAGCCTTTCCATCAGCAAAAGAAAGGGAAGAAACCTCAGGGTAAGTTTTCTGACATGTCTAAGATTGAATGTTATACTTGTCACAAGTTTGGACATTATGCTAGAGACTACAGACAAAACAAGAAGAAACCCAAGAGAAGGTTTCAAGCATCTGCTGTAGAAGTAGAGGAAGAAGAAGATGAAGAACCAAAGAAGAAGAAGAAAGCCAAGGCTAATAAAACTGATGAGCCTAGAAGAGAGTACTATTTGATTTCTGCTCTAACTGGTTCTTTCTCAGCTTGCTCTACTTCTTGGTTGGTTGACAGTGGTGCCTCTAGACACATGACAGGTAACCGTAGTACCCTCACCAGTTACAAAAAGAAGAAGTTCACCACTCAGGTAGAACTTGGGGATGATTCCACTTACAAGATTGAAGGAGTTGGCTCAACTTCACTTCAACTTGACTCAGGTACGGGTCTTCATGTTGATGATATTCTTTATGTTCCTGGTTTAAAGAAGAATCTTTTATCTGTTGCTGGTTTAGAAGACAAGGGCCACAGAGTCCTCTTTATGGACAAGAAGGTCTTTTTATGGGCAAAAGACATAGATCTAGACTCAGTAGTACCGATTGGGGTTCGAGAGGGAGATCTCTACAAAGCTTCAAAAGTTTCCACTCATGCTTTGGTACATCACTCAGTTGATCCTTGTGAACTTTGGCATAGAAGGTTTGGACACCTTCACTACATAGCTCTCCTAGGATTGCAGAAGATGGTTACAGGTATGCCAAAAGTTTCCTTAAAGCATGAAGGAATTCGTAAAGGATGTGCTCTAGGTAAGAACACTAAGAAATCCTTTCCCAGAAGCAAGAGTAGATCTAAAGGCATTTTGGATTTGATTCATTCTGACATTTGTGGGCCCATGTCTTCACCCTCCTTGAGTGGGTGTTTATATTATGTCTTGTTTATTGATGACTACTCTCGAAAGTCTTGGATTTACTTCCTCAAGGCCAAGAGTGCAACCTTTAACAAGTTCAAAGAGTTCAAGACACTGATTGAAAATTAGACTGGTAGGAACATCCATATCTTGAGATCAGATAACGGAGGTGAGTATGAATCTATTGAGTTTGATGATTTTTGTCGAGAAGCAAGAATCAAGAAAGAGCTAATAGTGCCTTACAACCCTCATCAGAATGGGGTTGTAGAAAAGAAGAATAAAACAATCTATGAGGCTGCTAAAGCCATGATCACTGATCTAGATCTTCCTTTGTCTTTTTGGGCTGAAGCTACAGGAATTGCTGTGTACATCCAGAACATAAGCCCTCATGCTATCTTGGGTGAGAAGACTCCAGAAGAAGTCTTCACCAAGAAGAAACCTGCAGTTGATCTCATGAGGATATTTGGCACTCCTGTGTATGTTCATGTGCCAAAAGAAAAGAGGGCTAAGCTAGAGCCTTCTGGTAAGGAAGGCTTATTTGTTGGGTACAGTGATTGCTCGAAGGCTTATCGAGTATATATACCTGGACAGAGGTACATTGATGTCAGCAGAGATGTGATCTTCCATGAGGAAGCATTGTTTCGTAAAGCACTAGAGCTTTCACCGGAAGATGCAGTTGCTCCACTTGAGTTTCCAGATTCAGAAATTAAGAGGGAGGATGAGTTTGATGATTAAACTCCAGATGTTCCTGAAAGCATTGGAAGTCCACTAGAAGAACTACTTGAAGTTCCTCCTTCCAAAAGGAGACCTGCTTGGTACCGAGAAACGGTACAAGAAGCTGAGAAACACAAAGCTCCTTCAGTGACTTTTAGAGAAAGCATAAAACCACAGAAGTACTCTGGTCTTATGAGTCAGCTTATTAGTTCAGAACCTTCATCGTACGAAAAAGTAGCAAGTAAACATGTATGGGTTGATGCCATGATTGAAGAGTATTAGTCAATCATGAAGAATGATGTTTGGGAAGTTGTTCCTAGACCTACAGGAAAGTTAGCAGTGACTTCCATATGGCTTTATAAGATCAAGCATGCTGTAGATGGTAGTGTGGAAAATTAGAAAGCCAGGTTTGTGGCTCGTGGCTTTACTTAGAAAGAAGGCATTGACTATGACGAGACATTTGCACCTGTTGCCAGGTACACTATCATCAGAACCATCATTTCACTTGCTGCAGTATTTAGATGGAAGTTACATCAGATGGATGTAAAGACAGCCTTTCTCAATGGTAAGATTGAGGAAGAAGTTTATATTGAACAACCTGAAGGCTTTGTTACTCATGGGAAGAAGACCCATGTATGTAAACTGAAGAAAGCCTTGTATGGACTGAAACAGGCTCCAAGAGTCTGGTATGCGAGGATGGATGGATTTCTCCATAGCTTGGGGTTTTCCAAAAGTACAGTTGATTCTAACTTGTACTTTAAAGTTGTTCATAATCATGTCTTGATACTTGTTCTATATGTAGATGACTTGTTCCTTACAGGTGATGAACAGTTGATAGACTAGTGTAAGAGGGAGCTTACCTTTGAATTCGAGATGAAAGATCTCGGATTGATGCATTACTTCCTTGGCTTAGAAGTTTGGCAAAAGCCAGGTGAGATCTTCTTGACACAAGGAAAGTGTGCAGTGGATATCTTGCAGAGATTGGGGATGTTAGACTGCAAGTCCATGAGCGTACCAATGGCTACCAACTTAACAAAGTTGCAGGACTCGGCCTCTAGTTCACAAAGTGTGGACTCTACTCTATACAGACAACTCATTGGTTCCCTGATGTATCTCGTGCATACACATACACTTGATAGCTGCCAAACTTGTACTCAGATATGTGCGAGGGACTATCACTTATGGGCTCAGGTATACTTCCAGCAGTGGAGTATTGTTATCTGGATATTCGAATTCAGATTGGGCTGGTAGTGTAGTTGACTAGAAAAGTACCTCTGGTTATTGCTTTAGTATGGGATCAGCAATGATCTCTTGGTCTAGCAGGAAGCAAGGTTCCATAGCTCAGAGTATATTGCTGCAAGCAATGCCTGCAAGGAAGTAGTTTGGCTCAGAAAGTTGTTATCTGATCTGTTCGAGGGAAAGCTTGACTCAACGATCATCCATTGCGATAATCAAAGTTGCATAAAGCTTTCAGAGAATCCAGTGTTTCATGACAGATCGAAACACATTGAAATGAGGTATCATTTCATCAAAGATCTAGTGCAGAGATGTGCTATGAAGTTGTAGTACATTCGCACAGATGAACAGACTACAGATATCTTGACCAAGTCTCTGACAGCATCAAAGTTCATGTACTTTCGTGACAAGCTTGGTATGGCAGAGAATGCCTCTCTCACTGAGAGGGAGTGTTGATTTTTTGAGCAGCATCGAGAGCCCTTCTCTTTGGAGAATGGGACCACCTAGTTCGGGACCACGGTGAAGACTCAACCCAGTGTTGAGTGACCATTCTGTTGAATGGTAGATATCTGGTCTGGGAAATGATATAAACCCAGATCTGCCCTGGGTAGACTCAACCTTGTGTTGAGTAGACATTTGATCCGGGACCACGATGTAGAGCAGTCTGGGATTGGTAGACTCAGCTTAGCTTTGAGTATCCATTCTCTTGGAGAATGAAGACACTGTAAGCCCTAGACTGGGTCTGGGCATGTGTGTGGCACTTTGACCCTTGATCTATGGGCTTGGTGTGTTTCTCCAAGGATTAGCTACCCTTGGTCTAGTTACCCTAGTACCAGATCTAGGTGTCATACAGTGTGTGAAATAAAAGTATTAATAACTCTCTTGGTTTATGATGATGTACTTTTTAAATAAAAAAGGACCACAGGGGCACTAGGAAAATGACCAAAGTCAAAAGTCAAAATAAATAAAGACTTTGTGACCACAAGAAAATGACCAAAGTAAAAAATCAAAATAAATAAGGACTTTTTATAAAAGTCAATGGAAAAATTAAAGTACCGTTTTTGGTAAATGTGAAAGTGAAATTAGGAAAAGAATAAAAATATTATTATTTGACAGTCTCTAGCATTTTTGGGCAGTCCTTAACTTCATCTTGGGCAGACAGACTGTTTTGGGCAGCCTCAATCATTTCTAGGCAGATCTGGAAATATGTTTTACTAGGGTTTGTAAACCTTAGTTTGTTTTGCTGAGAAATCTTTTGCATCTGTAAACTGTGGTCAAAATCCAGATCTGGATTTGAGGAACTTTTTGAAGAATTTCTTAAGTCATCTCATTTACGAGATGAACTATTAATGCTTTTGGGGCTTTTGTCCTTTGAAGGTTTCCCCAGTGAAAAAAATATTGTGTCCATGTGTGTTGATGTGATGAATGTGCTTTTTACTGTACTGCTGATCTATTTATATTTATCTGCAAATTTTTAAAGTTTATGCTAATGCTGAAAATTGAACAAATACAACAAGGAGCTAAAGCTCTCACACAGAAAAATACAAGAAGCAAAGATAAGATAACCCCAAGACTAATAATCTTCATCCCCCGAGAATAATAATCTTCCTCCAGCTGTTGCTACTCTGTCTTTCTTTTGCACACTTGTCTCAATAGCTTTAGTGAACTTGATGTGTGTAAATAAGGAAAACGCCCTCCTTATTTATACTCTTTTCTGGTTGACTTTTCCACTAATTGGGCCGACTTTACTAGGGCAGATTTACCCATTGTTGGGGCAGTTTTACCTGGTGACTGGGGTAGTTTTACCCAGTGATTTATGTGGGGCCGACTTGACTATTTTCATTAGAATTATTTGAGAGTCTGTTTTAGCATTATTCTTTTAGGGCTATGACTTGATCAAATACAATAAGAATATCTTTTGATGCTACATAAAACATCAACACTCCCTCTTAGCAAGGAAGTTATTCTTCTAACATAATCTTCAAAACTGCATTTGCTAACTTTGTACTTGACCATTTACTTGTTGACCTTTCACGAATCTATCACTAGAAATTTTGTATGAGCAAGCCCTTAACCAGATCATGCATCTAGGATCTCACCATAGCATTTCACTAGTGTATGCAGCCTCATCTTCCTTTCAGACCTTATGTCATCACGAGACTTCCATCTGATCCATCTACCAACTCTGCAAGCTGCGCATGCCAACTCTACAAGTTGCACATCTTCTAGCTCTGCTACGCATGCCAACTATACAAGTTGCGTACCTCCCAGCTCTGTTGCACATGCCAACTTCACAAGTTGCGCATCTGTCAGCTCTGTTGTGCATGCCAACTATACAAGTTGTACATTTGCCAGTCCCGAAGACTGTACATCGTGCTTGTGAATGACTACCTGTTGCTACCACACTCGGTGTACTATTGCCTCCTGAGATCGCATATGTAACACATCACTCCCTCTCACGAGGGAAGTCCCTTTGGACCACTCCATGTTTGTCCCTGAAGTACTCAAACTTTACTCTTGACAGAGGCTTGGTCAACACATCGACTATTTGCTCGTCTGTTGCAACATACTAGAGCTTCATAGTTCCCTTCTGCACCATATCACGAATGTAATGGTATTTGATCTCGACGTGCTTGGACTTGTCATGATTACAAGTCACCTCTAACTTGAGATCAAATAGACCTGCAAGCAACTTTCGGAGCCACACAACTTCGCCACTAGTTGTAAATGCTACTATATACTCTGCCTCGGCCGTACTGGGAGCCACACTAGTTTGCTTCTTGCTGAGCCACGAAATCATAGGTGACCCTAAACCGAAGCAACATCCTGAAGTGCTCTTCCTGTCAGTGACACTTTTGGCCCAATCTGAATCAGCATAGGCATGCAGTCTTATCTCACAATTTGAAACATATCTGAGTCCATAATCAATCGTACCTTTCAGGTACCTCATCACATGCTTTGCACAAATCAAATGAACACGTCTCGGCTCAACCATATACTGACTCAAGGTGTTCACAACAAAGCATATATCTGGTCTCGTATTCGTTAAGTACATCAATGGACCAATCATTTGTTTGTACATGGTGGCATCCACTATCTCTAATGAAGTATCACTCAATAGCTTCAAGTTTGTCACCATCGGTGTAGGCATGAATTTACAATCCATCATTCCGAATCTTTTCAGGATCTCAACTGTGTATTTATCTTTACTGAGGAAAATCTCATCTAGTCTCTACCACACTTCTAATCCTAAGAACCATGCCAAGATTCTTGAACTATGAGAGCTACTCCTTCTCAGTGAGGGGAGACATTCGGTATCACTCTAAGCATATCCTTGAGATACTGAGGCAAACATCCCTTGCCTCGAATATAGGCTAAGTGATAATGTCTCTCAATCTGTTTCTGCCATCTGTGTTGTAGTCACTCCCTCTAAAGTGGAGTTTTATGCTCCTTCTGCAATTGAGCACTATTCTCCCTCAGCATCTTAACATCTTGTATTCTTTGCATCGGGACATCTTGCATTAGGTGACTATTGATCTTCAGTTATCTCATCCTTCGTAAGGAATATGTCATCTACATATAGCAACCATCTTCAACCTTGTAGCAAAGGTTGAAATCTGCATCAAATAACTTTCTATCTTGGCATACTATGCCTTGGGTGCCTTTTGAGCCTATATAAAGCCTTCTACACATGTGATTTTCTGTCAAGAGTCTCGAATTCTTGTGGCTGTTCTATGTACACTTCCTCTTCCACTACACCATTTACAAAAATTGTTTTCACGTCCATCTGATAAACCTTCTATCTCATCACTACAACTATTGCAAGTATAATCGAAGTGTATCTTGCCACAAGAGCAAATGTCTCGTCATAATCGACTCCCTCTTTCTGAGAGAAAACATGAACCTTGCTTTGTACTTCCGTAGTATGCTTGATTGTGTAAATGTACTTGAAGGTCATTGCTGAATAGTCTTCACTTGTTCTTCAGAACAAGTCTCATCATCCTTCTCTTGTAGGTCATAACACACGATCTTTACTACAAGTCAAATTCAATGATATGATTAGTAACATTTCATAGTCATCAAACCATATTGACATTTTAATGACAATTTCTTATGCATGCTGACATAATTCACACAGTTATGTAACCATCTTAGCCAATGCTTCAACACAACAGTCATCCATATTCCGTATAATCACGGTAATTACCTAGATGCCTTCCATCTCTACCAGAACATACTATCAAGAGCACGCACTGCTCCCAAGATGTTAGCAGAGAGGTCTCATTCTAGACAAGCAATAATGGAATGTTGTGTAGCACCATGGGCTACTTACCCATCACATGCACATTGTATACTGTTCATTAATCTTAGCCATATCAATGCATTCACTATAACATGCATAATACACTCTTGATTCTAGAAATACAAATATGCATACAACTGTTATGAACAATATCATTTAAACACTTAGAGATTAAAGGAATAAATCAAATGACAGGTTAAATACTTATCTTTCATGTGGTCGATACTTGTCCATTCCTCTCATGACAGGTTGGTTAGGCTGTCAAATCTGGTCAACTGTATAGAACTACTATCAATTGTCATTATCTGGTGTGGACACTCAATTTAAGCATAATTGTGTTACTGAGTATTTTTGCTCTTGATCACAGATCATTGCTTTCACAACCTTTGCTTGTTTGGTTGACTCCCTCTTGATCTCTGCTTCCTTGCAAGTTCTAAAGCTTGATCTTCTTCTTCATCAAGTTCTGAACTTCTGGAACTTGTTGAAACTTCAACCTTGGTCCTTGTGTTTTTTGGATGCACTAGATCCTCTTGGATCTACCTTCATAGTTTAGAAAAAAAATCTCTTGGCATTGTACATCATCATGCTATATCGGAATTTGAGCTTGATTTTGTATGCATCTTTCATATTAGCATAAGCATCATACCATCCTCATCTAGTGTCACATGTATCGTCACAAATATTTATTAGTAGCATCAAGAACGTGACCATCATAAATATCATGGTCATTTCCTATACAAATGTACTTTAGCATAGTTACTTGTGTAACTCATCATAAGAGTTTATCATTCTATTAAGTACACACTCATTTATGTCCAACATACTTGACACAGGCGGTTAATAGATCATTTATTCACACATGCATATATTGTTCCATAAAATGTTTGACTTGTCAAACACATACAGTCAATGTTAGCCATAAGACAATCAAGCTAGAGAACATGGTGATCATATAAACCCTTGACATGAAAATGAAGAATAGAGTAATTATACAAACCTTACTCTTATGCTAACATAATCATATGAAGATAAACTTACTTAGATCCCAATCATATGATAAATTAAGCAGACTTCAAAACATAAGAAGACATACCTGTATCCTCTCAAGTCATACCTGTTGTGCTTGCTAGTTGTATCTTTTACTAGGAGTATCGTATGTCTTCCTTCATCAACATAAGCTTTTTTTTCCTTTTTTCTTCTATAAAGGTTTTGGAACCTTTGTCTCTTGCTGGTAACTTGAATTCCTCAAAGCTTTCCTTAAATCAAAAGTAAGCACTTTAGATCTAGTCTATAGATACCTTGAATGAAGGATTGCGTGTAGGTTCCTCTATAGGGTAAAACCCCTAAATTTAAACCTCCTTCTTGCCAAAACGTTGTGATGGGAGATTAATCTCTATGATGAGAGGATTCCAAATTCATTTTCAGAATGCCCAATGTTGCATTAGAATTCTCCAATGCTGATCATTGTCCTTACAGGCCTATAGGACCAAAAACTTTAAAAGAAGACTTCCTCCTCCTAATCTCCAATTTCTTCTACTGAGCCTGTTCAGTTGTCCGGTCTTAATTCTCCATAATTCTGAAATTTTTGCTGCTCAAGGCCTGAAACTTCGGCTTGATGTAGCCTCATCTGTCTTCTTTCCAACCCTACAGGTTGGAGCATGATTGGATTCACCAAGAGGAATTTATGCTAAGTTTCTCAAGGTGATCTGTTTATGGACTAGTTCCGTATAGCAAACTTGTATGGACTGCTACGTGTCACTGTTTCCACTTCGGGTTCTGAAACTCGCAACAGAGAAACTACAGTTTGTTCCCTTTCCAGAACATTTTACGAAATTTAATTTGGTGCTTCCTAGCTTGAGATTTGACATTTTTTCCTAGGTCACCTGTTTAAAACTTAATTTTGGAAGATACTAGAACCCTGTTTTGCATGGATCACAACTCAAAAAGTACAGAAAAACTGAGGCTGAAACTGGCGCACAAGGTACATCAACATGTCATCTTCGACCTGTCCAAGTTTCAGCTCTTGAACCTTTACAAGAAATGAGTTATAGAGAAAATGTCTAGATGACTAGATTTTTCCTTCTAGGGTTTCAAGCATGTCAAACAATTCTTGCACTATTACCTTCTTGTCAACTCAACTCTGATACCATGTTCAATTTTTGATAATTTTGTACAAATAAATGCTTTTTTACTGTTATAATCAGATTTCTATGCATAAATACAACCAAAAAACTTTTCCATAAATCATTTAACATGTAGGATCTAGTCAAGAATAACAATAGACAAGAGACACAACATTTTATCTTGGGAAACCCTCACGGGGAAGAAAACCCAGCAGAACTTTTTCAGTATATATTTGCCAACAAAGTACAATGTCAATACAACGAGGAGCTAAAGCTCTCACACAAAAAAATACAAGAAGCAAATATAAGATAACCTCAAGAATAATAATCTTCCTCCAACTTCTGCTACTCTCTCTCTCTCTCTCTTGCGCACTTGTCTCACTAGTTTGAGTGAACTTTATGTGTGTAAATGAGGAAAGTGCCCTCCTTATTTATACTCTATTTTGGTTGACTTTTCCACTAACTGGGCCGACTTTACTGGGCCAGATTTACCCAATGTTGGGGTAGTTTTACCTAGTGACTGGGGCAGTTTTACCCAGTGATTTATGTGGGGCTGACTTGACTATTTTCACTAGAATTCTTTGAGAGTATGTTTTAGCATTATTTTTTTAGGGTTATGACTGAATCAAATACAATAAGAATATCTTTCGATGCTACACAAAACATCAACAAAATTTCTCAACACAGTTGCCACCCTCAAGCTAGGCAACAAATCCACTTGGTGAAGGAACAAAGGGGACCCCTCTTAGGAATCCTCACTGCTAAGCCTATAATCTCTACTAGGTCCCTTGGCCAACAAGGGTCAAGTTCGGACGTTAGAATAAATAATAAATACATGATGGTTTATATTCCATGGAGAAACCTTCTTCTTACATTATCAATTGCTAAACTTAGTAGACTCGACTTCTCACAAGTAGAGTTAGCTAGAGCCTCCACTCTAATTCGTTGAGTTTGATCTCTCAACTTTAATCAAATATTTACTTGGGTCAAAATATCCCATCAAATGCATGGGCCAATCCTCTTGGAGGTATCGTTTAGAACTTCTTGGCCTCATATAATCAATGAGACAGAGTCGTTTTGCCATGTTGGGATTGATCTCCCCAATGGACATCACCCAACACTTTTGGCATCATATAAATAATTAAAAACATAGTTTTCTGCCTTTAATGGGATCAATCTCCCCAACAGAAATCACCTAACATTTTTGGCATCATATAAACAATTAAAAACAAAGTTCATCTGCCATACATGGGATCGATCTCCCCAATGGAAGTTGCCCAACACTCACAAGCATAAATAATTAGCATTCAATCCACAACTTGGATCGATCCTCATTTCTTGAGATTGTCCAACCTTTATGTTAAGCCCTTAACGATGGCACATTACCCCATATAGTGTAGCGCATTACCCCCTATATTGTGGTGCATTACATATTATTTATGTCGGCTTGGGTCTATTAGTTGTTATTGTACACCTTTGTCTCCTATATATATAGGAAGGAGATATTTTAATTTTAGTCATCATTTGATATTGTCTTATCTTGGGTACACAAGTACATTGTGTAAGGAGGTTCCTCCCTTGAAGAGGATTGTTATTTATCTCTGTTATTCATTATGAAGGCGTGGATTACTCTCTTTTGGTCTATTTCTGCTATTTTATGTTATTTCTGGGACCTGGTTGCATAACACTTTACAAGCATAAATAAATCACATTCAATTCAAGGCATGCATCGATCCTTATTTCCGGATATCTGCCAACTCTTACAACATATATAAATAACATTCAATCCAAGGAATTGATCGATCTTCATTTCTTGAGATCATCCAACTCTTACAAACATAAATAAATAGCATCCAATTCAAGGTATGTACTATGGATCGATCCTCAATTCTGGAGATCGTCCAACCCTTGCAACATAAATAAATAACATTCAATCGAAGGCATGGATCGATCCTCATTCCTTGAGATCGTCTAACCCTTACAAGCATAAATAAAATAGACCATATTTAACCAGATGTGTGGGTTGATCCTCTTAGAGGAATCAACCAACCTTTTTAATCATAACTTAAACAATGTTTAACCAAAGAGCATGGGTTGATCCTCTTAGAGGAATCACCCAACCCATTTATAATCATAAGATAAACAAAATTTTGCTAGAAAGCATGGGTCCATCCCCTTGGAAGAATCGCCTAGCCTTTTTCACACACAAAGGGCACATGTAAGGGTTGCATCTCTATTAGTCAGAGATCTCCCAACTATCAATAATCAACGCCCAAGTAAATGGGAGAGGGATGACTCTTAATATAGTTTCCCTTCCCTCAAAATCCAACGCCAAAAGGAAAAATAACACAAGGTCGACTCCTCTCCTCTAGAGGTCACCCTCCCTTCATTGATTCATGTTTCCAATAAACATGGAAGTCCTCCAATGTAAAACCCTAATTACTACCATCCCTCCCCTATTGACTATTTCCACCCTCTATATGTAATGCAAGATCTCTCCCATCTTGACAGCTCAAAACCCTAGAGCGAGAAACACAATTTGTATAAGAAGAGTCCTCGCTCCCTTGTGCAAAGTCAATTGGTCTATCTCCCTCAAACAATTACTAACTGCTTCTTTAAAATAAAAAGTGCGCCCCCCTCTTGAAGGATGCCCCAAACTCACTTTTCTAATATACATACCTATATGTAAATATCTTATCTTAGGCCGTTATATTATGAATAATTCTATTAAATGATAATATTCAAACCTTTGGTTTGTTCACCCATTTGCGACCATTCATTACCTTTGTTTCAACATTAATATTTAACTTTGCCAAAAAAAGGAGAAATAAAATGTATTCATTCTATACACTTAGCAAACTCCATACTATGTGTGGTCTGAAAAACCTTTGAGACTAAGGACTATCATTAGGTTCAATTCCTCTTTCTTGGAAATGCTAAAAGAATAATAACTAATTATTCTCTTTTATGATCATAAGCTCGTGATCATAATATTCATGTGCTTCAAGATAGGATTATATGATATTTGAATATTTCATATTAATAAACTTGTACTAATAATAAGAATAGCTATCTACAATAGTAAGCGAATAACCGACTCGTCTTTTCATGTGAGTTGGGCGTTGTCTCGCAATCACCCAAATAAAGAGCTCATACTTATACTTATGAGCTTTGTGCTAATAAGCGAACAATAGTACTCACTTATTTTTTTTTTTGGAACTTGAAAGCCCCCATGATGACACATAGTCATCATTGATCGGATACCCAAGGCTTTACTCGCCTTCGCCCTCTTCCCCTAGTGGATTTCGTTGTCCTTTTTGTTTTTGTTGCCGTGCACATTTAGCCTCTAGGTACATCTCAGTATTTCATCATTTGCCTTTTTCATAATACATGTGACGTTGCCATGCTTTAACTAGCGCATGGATCGACCAAGAAAATCAAAGTGTTACAAGGTTTGCTGGCGGGGCCTTGGCCTTGAGCTCCACACCAAGAACTATTACATAATTGCATTTACATTTCATATTCGATTACAATCACGGGGGTGAGGAAGGAGAGATATTACAATTCTATATAAATAGAAATGGAAACCATGAACTACAACAAGATTTTGATTAAACTAAATCATGATGAGATAAAAAGAAAGAACACATGGGATTTGCAACGTGGAAAATCATTAAATGAGTGGGAGATAGAGGGAGGAAAGTTCTCATTGTATAAAATAAGTTGGAAGATCAGAGTTACCCATTAAAAATCTAACATTAAAGATATTGTATAACCATTAAAACTCTAACATGGTATCAGAGTTACCCTGAAAGAAGTCTTTGTGCAGCTGTGACACTGCTACATCTACAACTACTGGAGATTAGGGCTTCATGCTTGAAACCCTAGAAGGAAAAATCTAGTCATTTGGGCACTTTCGCTATAAATCGCTTTTGGTAAAGGCTTAGAAGCTGAAACTTGGACAAGCCAAAGATGAAGTGTTGGTCTACCTTGTATGCGAGTTTCAGCCTCAGATTCCTTGTACTTTAGGAGATATGATCTGTCCAAAATAGGGTTCTAGCCTCTTCCAGGATTCAATTTTAAACATGTGACCTAGGGAGAAATGCTATATCTCGGGCTAGGAAGATCCAAATCTAATTTTGTAAGATGTTCCAGAAAGGGTTTGGACTATAGTTTCTCTGGTGCGAGTGTCATAACCCGAAGTTGAAACAATGACATGTTGCAGTCTGTACAAGTTTGCTATATTGAACCAATCCATAAACAAGCCACCTTGGGAAACTTAGCATAAATCCCACTTGGTGAATCCAATCTTGCTCTAACTTGTGGGGTTGGAAGGAAGACAAATCATACTATTTCAGGGCGAAATTTCAAACCCTGAGGAGCAAAACTTTCGGAGATACATCAAAATTAAGACTAGGCAATTCTGCAGAAGAAATCAAAGAAATTAGGGCATCAAATATTTTGCGCTTTTGTCTACATTTTTGAAAAAATGAGCATACCGCTCAACTTGCCCTGAGGAGATGCATCTTTCTATCCAATCAGATCTGCAAGACACCAAGGTTGAAAAATTAGGGTTTATTTATCAAACCCTAGGTCCACTTGAAGCAGTTTTCTAGAAAGGCTTTGGAACAAGCATCTAGTTGAAGCACTCTCATTGGTAATTTCTTATTCTCTCTATTTCCATTTGAGGTTGTCATTTTATTAAGACGACAAACAGTACCAAGCTTGAGGACAAGCTTGAAGGAGCAGAGAACTTTCAGGCATGGAAGTATGTGGGAAGTATAGAGTGCTTCTCATACTAGAAGAGCATGATTTGGAAGATTACGTCAAAGAAAAAGTTACAGATCCAGAGGGAGATAAGGACAAAGCTAAGCATAAGAAGAACTTGGTCAAAGCCAAGATGATCATTGCAAACTCTATCAAGGACCATTTGATCCCACATGTATCTTCCTTGAAGACTCCCAAGAAAATGTTCGATGCATTGACCATCTTGTACGAAGAAAGAACATCAATAGGAAGATGACCTTGAGAACTCAACTCAAGGGTGTGAAGATGCAGATGTCAGAAAGCATTCAATCCTACTTCACTAGGGTCTCCCAGATCAAGGAGAAACTAGAAACCATTTGAGACAATGTCGAGGAAGCAAAAGTAGTGATGACCACCTTAAATGGTCTCCCAAGATCATGTGAATATTTCATTCAAGGAATTTGTTCTAGAAGGAGGCTCACCAAGTTTAGTAGCAAGAGAAGAAAAGCTAGGTGATGACAATCAACCTTAACAGCTCATGCCGCTGAAGATGATGAACCAGTTGAGAAGAGAATGAGGGAAGATTCCTCAAGGGATGAGGAATATGTACTTTGATCTAGAAGGATTCATCCCTTGATGAAGAAGAACCTCTTATCCATCTCAACATTGGATAAGAAGGGATGCAATTGTGATTGGTGAAGAAGAAGGGACACTTAGATCTATGGTGTAGAGGACTTACTCAGCATTGCCAATCATGAGCAAGACAAACATAGGTCCTCAGAATCAAATGATGTAGTAGAACACACTGTCAGAGACTCTAGTAATTCCTGCAAGAAGAGAGATCAAGAGGGAGTCTACCAAACAAACAAAGATAAGTGTTTAAATTGCCATTTCCTATATATCTAGTTACTTAAATGATATTGTTAAGTTGTGTACATCTTTATGTTCCTAAATTTATGAATTGTATTATGCATGTTAGAGTATTTGCATTCATGAACGATATACTACTAATATGCATGCGGTGGGTAAGTGGCCTATGGTGGTGTACAACATTCCATTACTACTTGTCTAGATTGAAACCTCTTTGCTGACATATTGGGAGTAGTGCATGCTCTTAATAATGTTCTGGTAAAGATGGAAGGCATCTAGAAAGTTATCGTATGTGTACGGGATATGGATGAATGTTGTAGCATTGGCTAAGATAGTTGCATAACTGTGTGTAATATGTCTTTATGCATAAGGATTTGTCATTATTAATATGTTTTGAAAAATATGAAATGTTTCTAATCGTGCAACTGAATTTGACTTGAAGGAAGGATCGTATGCAATCACCTACACGAGAAGAATGACGAGGCTTGTTCCGAAGAACAAGTGACGATGGTTCAACCATAACACTCAAAGAAGATTCACCCCACCAAAGTACATGAAGAAGAACCTGAAGCTCCCAGGGTCAGAGACACCGTGATGGAAGAAAGAGCTTCAGAAGAATATGAGAATCATGATAACTCTGTAGATGAATAAGTCCTAGATGGGATTTAGGCATGCATCCAGTATGATAAAACACTGGCATTGCAGAGATATGCATCCAGTATGAAAAAGTATTGGCGTTGCAGAGATAGGCATCCAGTATGAAAAATGATTGGCACTACCGAAATGTACATTGAGCATGAAAAAGGGCAGGCATTGTACAAGGTACATCAAACATGAAAAAGGGTTGGCATTGTACGGATATACCTACATCCAACATGAAAAAGGGCTGGCCCTGTAGTTGATGAAGTCCTAGATGGAATCTAGGCCTACATCCATCATGAAAAAGGGCTGGCTCTGTAGAACTTCTCATGAAGTATAGATTCTAGAGATGTCACTAGTCAATGGTCGACGAGATGAGAGTTGCGGCAACCGTGATGATGATCCAATGATGATGATGACCAACGATGATGACGATATCCAGAGATTGTGTCTAGTCGTGGTGATGATTGGGTCGGAAGAATACCTTCTTTGTTAAGAGGGAGTGTTGTTGTAAATATAACTTCGGAAGATATTCTTCATTTTGTTGCATTATTATTTTATTATTATCATATTGTTATTGTACCTCCTTCGAAGATGTTTTTCTTCCGTTTGAAGATGTCATTATTATACTTAGTCATGTAATTATATCGAGGTAAAACCTCTGTTGTAAGTCAAGGCAATAGTCCCCAAAAGAATATTGTAAAATGTATTTTTTGGGTCTCCCAAAGAGAAGTCGCCCTGGTTAGGTCAGAAAGTCTGCCCTGTTAGGAAAAGGTCACCCACATGAAAGTGTATAAATAGGGAGGCACCCTTCCTCATTCAGACACACAACAAGCTCAAGCAAGTTCGCTCCAAAGTGAAGGAAGACAAGTTCTCTGCAGTGGAGAAGAAGAAGCTGTGAAAGATATCTTATCTCTTGGTTTTCTATCTCTATCTGACATTGTACTTAGTGACGAATCTATACAGAAGAAATTGCTGAGTTTTTCCCGAGAGAGGGTTTCCTAGGATAAATATTTGTCTCTATTTTATGCTGTGCTTGTCTTTCTTTCAGTGATCCTAATGTTATGGTTATGATGAAATGATGCTAAATGTTTAGAGATATTGTATAACCATTAAAACTCTAACAGACCTATCTAGTGATTAATTAGGTTGCTCGATATAGTTGTTTGTGGACCTTGTCCACTTCACTCTTGTTGGTCTGCTTCACCTTTTTAATACAAAGGGAGGAAATACCTTTTGTTTCATTCATTCATTCATATTCACATTGATCTTGTCTTTAGAGATGTGAGAGCTTGAGTGAATTTGTACCTTTCATATGTAGCTCTTCTTCATTGTACTTTTCTCACATCTCTATTCTTGTGTTGATGCAAGGAAAGTGGTAGGATTGAGATTTACCCCAAGGACATGGATCGCTAAGGTTTGGGAGAAACCCTAGAGAAGCAAAAGCAAAGGGAGCACTTGTTTTTGTGAGAGAAGGTTAAGGTTGTGGCATTGGAAACCCTAGGACTGATTGGAGTGCTAGATGTGGAAAAGATAGTGGAAGATTATCTTGTACTCTTGTGTAATGCAAGTGTAGTTTCCAAAGAGGACTTGTCGGTGTGTTGGGTGGGATTATAGTCGGTAAGGGGGGGTTGATGTAAAATTTTGACTAGGCTTGCTAGTTGTGGTTCTTTTGTGGAGCGACCAACTTTGGTTGGGAGTTCTCCTAGGTAGGAGTTGTTGGCTAGGGTTTTACAATGGGTGTGATGCTATCTTGTTGTGGTTGCTCTAGCTACAGTTTGGAGAGGATTAAAGAGTCCTAGCTTGCGGTAAGCTTGAAGGAGTATCTCCTACCAGCTCGAGATGCATTGTTGGATTGCACTTGTAACTTATTCTTATGTATATATGAAGTAGGCTTTGGTGTCCAAACTTTGTGTACTTGTATATTTGATTTTCAACTTATTATTTCATGGTGAATGAATAGTCACTAGGACTATTTGGTATGTAGATTTATCATGAACAACTATTTGGATAGGATCATAAAAGTTGAGATATCACTTTCACTTGGGGACAAGAGTGGAGGATAAGGAGTTGGTGTCCATTGCCTTGAATGGGTTTACTCCATCTCGGAAACCTTTTGTCTAAGGAATTTGTGCTTGTGAGCATTTACCTACTTTGTGTAGGAATAGGTAAGGTTGGAATTCTATTCAGTGAAGCAAAAAAAAGTAGAAGACCTAACCCTCGCTAAGAGGATGAGGAAGGGAAACAAGAATAGACATAAGAAAGGAAAGAAAAAAGATTTGAGCTAAGGTCAAAAGGATTTGAGTCATGCGAAATGTTTTAGGTATCACCAAAAGGGACATTGTGCTAGCCAATGTTCAAAAAAGAAGAAAGGTAAGGCCAAGCAAAAAAAACAAGTTATAGGGAATCGGGATTGTAGGTATTGTAGTAGGAGTGGATGAGTTAGCAACCCAACTTGAGACTACCTTCTCGATGGTCTCTTATTTTTCTTCCAACATTGTGTCAAGTATTGGATGGTATGTGGATGGTGGGGCATCGAGACATATGACTTATTATAGGAAACTCTTTAGGGGGATCCATGGCAAGAGGGAGGAACAAGTGTGGAGTTGGGTGATGATGCTAATTATCATATGAAAAGATTGGGATCCATTTCCTTTTGGATGCCATCATGTGATGTTCTTGAGTTGATTTATGTTTTATTTCTTCCTAGTTTGAAGAAAAATCTTCTTTCAGTTTCTTGTATGACAATTTTTTAGTATAGTGTTGCATTTAAAGGACAATAATGAACTATTAGTGATTGTTGTCTAGGAAATTTGAGGACTTTGGCTAGAGGCGTGCAAGATGGTGGCCTTGATAGGTTGCTTGTTGATCTTGTAGCACTTTATACCTGCCAAAAAGAATTTGGGTGAGCCTTCTAGTTTTGAAGAGACTTATGAAAAGGAGGAGTGGCGAGATTCCCATGATTGAGGAGTTTAATTCCAATTCCATCCTACATAATGGTGTTTAGGAGATTGTACTAAGACTTGTGGGGAAATTGATGATTGATTGCAAGTGGGTTCACAAGACTAAACATGTGGCTACTAAGAGTATTGAAAAGTACAAAGAAATATTTGTTGCAAGAGGGTTCTCATAGAAAGAGGGAGTCAATTATGACAAGGCATTTGCTCTAGTTGCCAGGTATACTTCTATCCACACCACTTTTGTATATCAACATGTTTTGGATGGCATTTATATAATGTGGATGTGAAGACAACCTTCTTGAATGGTGTGATTGAAGAAGTGTACATATATCAACCTCAAGGTTTTGAGGTGCACGGGCTTAATACCTATGTTTACAGGTTGAAGAAAGCCTTTTATGGGTTGAATTAGGTATCACAAGCTTGGTACCCTAGGATTGATGAGTTCTTATTGAACTTGGGGTTTACTGAGACTAGCATTGATCCAAATCTTTATTACTTGTATGATAAAGTTGATTTGGTTGTCTTGGTTTTATACGTTGATGACTTGATCACTGTAGGTAGTTTAGAAAACACATTATGTGGTGCAAGCATAAATTTTCAAGTGAATTTGATATGAAGGATATTGGTCTATTGCATTGTTTTTCTGGGTTGGAGATTTGGCAAGGTCTAGGAGAAGACTACTCTAGGCAACGAAAGTAAACTTTGGAGATCTTGGAGAGATTTCGAATGTAGGATTGCAAACCCTTGGTTACACCCATGACGCCAAGTTTGAAGCTTACTTGTGATGAGGATGTCGATTAGGTTGACCCTACCTTGGACATGCAGTTTATGGGATCATTAATGTATCTTGTAAATACCAAGCCAATTATTTTTTATGCTATGAACACCTTGAGTTAGTTTATGGTTTCTCCATAGTTCGACTCACTAGATGGTTATGAATCATGTGCTTAAGTACTTGAAGGGAATTATTCATTATAGGATCAAGTGTACAGGAGATGTGGACCACTACTCCATGCTTTTTGTGATCTAGTCTAGGTGGCACTAACTCTTAGAAGAGCACTTCCAGGTTCTATTTCAACTTGGGTCTAGATATCCTGGTTTAATAGGAAATAGGGAATATTTGATTTAGTTTAGCAGAGGAAAAGTATATAGCAACATGATCAACTATTTGTGACGCATAGCTCCAACAATTGTGTATTATGACAATGAGAGTTGTGTCAAGCTTTTTGACAATCTGATGTTCCATGACCACTCCAAGCTGTTAGATTAGCAACAACAAGGTCTTCCTGCATGCAAGTGTCCTTGCATGCAGGAGACTCTAAAATAGGAAACCAATAGTATTTAATTATTTTTCCTAAGTTTACTTTGGGAAATAATCAAAATGATTATTCATTTTAAGCGAAAGTGAAATTAGGTTTTACGCTTTACCTAAAGTTATATAAGAGAGGTCAATTGGTTGAGAGGACACACACACTTGTATTCCGACCAATGTTACAAATATCGTGTCGGCGAATATATCACCGAGGGTCCAAAAAGATATTATCGGATTTATCGACGAAAATGTCGGCAAACATCGACAATATATCGACAATGTAAAAAAATACAAAAATATTCATTTTTTTTCAATTTTCTAAACATCTAAAGCAACAAGAACATCAAATAAACACATTGCTACATAAATATGGAAATAAAACCGATATATAAGATGTATAAGAGGTCTAGTGATACATCACACATAAAAAATGAATCGTGTCTTGGATCTTGAGTCCCCGACTCATGAATCACCAAAAAAATACAGTCAATGTTTTATGTAATATGTATCTCATATGCAATGAAATCAACCAAATAAAGTAAACTATGGATTCCTTCTACCCCTTTTATGGGCAAAGGTAATCGCTCTAGTAATGGCTCTGCCTCTAGGGCTAGAAATCCCAGGTGCTCGTGGGGGTCGTTGTGGACTTCCTCGTCCTCTAGAAGTGCCTGGAAACTGATATGCTCTAGAAGAACTAAAAGAATGATGAGGTATTGGACCCTCATCAAGTCCTCTACCACCGCTACTGCTACCACTGCCCATATATCTGGCTCCCTTTGACTGAGACTGTGGCTGTGAAAGTGGTGGCTGTGTGGCTGGTGGCTCCGGTGGTGGCACAATCTCAGATGCGTCTAACCACTCATCGTCCCATGTCTCAGTCTCCATGTCCTGTGTATCATCCTCTAACCAATCAGGAGCTGCCTCCATAATAGGTTCCTCAATCTCCGCTCTTCATGCAGCAGTGGTGTCAATGTGATCCAATGAAATAGCCTCCACCTCAGGTTTTTTCTCAAGTTGCTTCACCCACAACCTGAGATTGTAGGAGACGTACACTAGATCATTCAGGCATTGGGTATCCAACCTGTATGATTACCATAAATTTATCCAATTAGAATTTAGAATACATAAATTAAAATTACCCATATGACATAAATTACAAGTTATAATGAATTTAGAATTTAATTTCAAATTCTCAAACCTGTTGCGCTTCTTGGTGTGTATCTTTTCAAATACACTATAGTTGCGCTCACAACCAGAAGAACTACATGTTTGGCTTAGGATCTGAACAACAAGCTTTTGGAGATGGGATACTCGTCTGCCATAGGTTTCCCACCAAGTATCTACAATGAATTGGAGAAACATAAGAGAAGACATTGAAAATTTGAAATATAAAACAAAGAAAGTAATGAAATTAAATTTTGAAACAAGGTGAAACTTACTTGGCATTATGTTCTTCCTGTCATTAATAGCCATATCAAAGCCAAATGTTCCCATGGCCCTCCTATAGACTTCCAACTCTTTGGAAATCTCTGAATGGTCAGCTGCACTTGGCACCATCCTCTCGACACACTCCAAGAACCCATCCATTACCTCTGCATCAAAGTTGAAGCCACATGAGTAAGAGAATGCGGGGTTGAGGAATAGGCCTGCAGCATGAATGGCGCGATGAAGTGTTTTGTTCCATCGCTGATCAATCACCTCCCATATCAATTGTTGTTTTGCTTGCCCCTCTTCTCCCTTGTCCTCATAGCAGGCATTAATGGCCTCTTTGGCTCTATCCATGGCCTCATACAAGTAGCCCATTGCGGGCTTGTCTCCATCAACCAAGCGTAGAACCCTTACCAAAGGTTCACATATAGTACACACCTCCTTCACCCCATCCCAGAAGCTCTCCTGGTATGACACTAGCCTGAATATGTCATGTCCCTTCGGTTTAGTGCCAATTGATAAAGCACGCCACTGAGCTGAAAGGAACATAGTCTGCAAGTCCCACATAGAAGTAAGGAGAGACTGAAGAGAGATGAAACAAGTGGCAAACCGAGTGATGGCAGGACGGACCAACTCCCTATCATGAGTGAACTTCCTCATCAGGCTAAGCACAGAAGCATGATTGTATATAAATTTGGTGATGCTTCTTGCTGAATGAATGACATCCTTGATAAACTGGATCTTCCCCATATCCTCTAAGATCAAGTCAATACAATGTGCTGCACAAGGTGTCCAAAACAAAGTTGGATGCCTGTCCATAAGCATCCTACCAGCTGCCACATAATTCGCAGCATTGTCCGTTACTACTTGGACAACATGCTGCGGACCTATCTCTTGGATGAACTCATCCAATAACTGACATAGTAATGCTGCATCTTTGACCTGTGCAGATGCATCCACAGATTTTATAAACATTATGCCTTGAGGACAATGAACGAAGAAGTTGAGAAGGGTCCTACCCTTCTTATCACTCCAACCATCTGACATCACGGTGCATCCTGTGGCCTCCCATGAATGTCGAAGCTCCTCCAACCTAGAAGTGCAATCGACCTTTTCATCATCAAGGATGGGCCCTCTCAACTCCTCATAAGTGGGGGGCTTATACCCCGACCCAACAATAGCAACAGCTTCGAACATCTGCACGTAGAATGGGTTCCTCGCAAAGTGGAATGGAATATCACTCCACAAAAGACATCGACCCACAAGTTTATCTGCTTCCTTTTTCTCTTTTATCTTGTACATTGACTTTATACCTGGTTGTCCACCAGGCCAGATCTCGACAAAAAGTGAGAAATAGAGTGTGTCGTTGAAGGCATGACGGAAGATGAGGATAAGGTCTCACTCCCCACTCCTCCTAAAGTGTGTCCGGCTGTCCCGGATCCTAATGCTGCTCTCATGCCAAGTTCCTGCCTCAAAGCTTCCCTCTCATCTTTCCTCTTGCCAATACCTTCAATTGCAAGTTTGGCCCTATGAACTATTTCAGGAGTGGAGTTTTTACAAATATCCACCTCATGCCCTGCAAGTTGTGCGAGGTGGTATTTGAGCCTACTTATCCCCCCCCGTCATCTCCTTCCCACACATATTGCATCTAAGCTTTTGCCGATTTTGTGGATTAACCGGTTCTGCATACTCCCAGAATGGATCCAAATTCTTCGGCATGCTTGTAGCTTTGCAAATCAAAACCTATAACATAAAAAAAAAAGGGTTTTTTTAGCAAATTTCATTGGCAAATGAGACATACAGAAAATTATTTTACATTTCTACATTTCTAAAGCTAAATTGTCAATGACTAAACTGTGAAATACTTAAAAAATTTACTAAATTGTAATATAATATATTTATTATTTATTATTTACTAAACTTTACTAAATTGTAAATTTTAGTTTTACTAAACTGTAAATTTAAATTTGAATGTATGTTTTGAGTTTTAAGTTTGAATTTTTTAAAATTTAATTAAGTAAATTATTAACTGTATAATTAATAATTATTAATGATAATCATTGATCAAATTTCATTTAAATTTAAATATTATAAACTTAATTAAAATTTAAATGATAAAGTTATTAACTGTTAAATTCCATTGCACAGTCCATTCAACATTGCACGTCTGTGGGTATAAAATTAATGGCACTTGAACGGTGAACCACTATTTCATGAGCTTGAAATGCAATGAAGTGTGTACTATTGCCATCACATAGAGGAGCCTGATATAGATAAAATTTGGTTGCTGAATAACATCTCACAATGGTGTCTGAAATTATGAATTAGATTTGGCAATAGTTGAATCTATTAAATGCTATAAGCATCAAACTGTGGCTTATATATGTGGTCTAACTTTCTAAGACCCCACACTTGACATAAATAGTAAAATAATATTATTGCTGAAGTATGTAAATTATTGTTAATTCGGTAAAATGAAACAATCATCAAACCTTAGCTTATATACTGTCTATGATATGTTGCTCGACATAAACAGTTCTATGGTATTTCAAGCAATCCCAAGGTCTAGACTCTGTAGCCTAGGATAAAGTGCTTTTGAAAGGTGTTGTTCCTCTCTGTTATAATTTATTATCTATCCAACTTTCGTAAAGTTTTTCATTTTTTGTTAGGAGAAATTCAATGGACAACATAGTTTTTAACTTTTTAAGGCCTAAGACAT